>OVBA01003148.1:0-28330 GCA_900406435.1 Lepidium aucheri | reverse complement strand
TGAAATACAAATACAACGTTCGAATAACTGGACAAGTCTTGGAAGGCGACTTTTCGACATATATGTCCAGGTTACAAACGCTAACTTCTCCTTCTGCGTCATATTCTTTGTTTGTCTGTGAAATTAGAGGATTATCATATTGTTATTCTCAAGTATAAGCGAATATGAAAATATATCTGTACTGTTGTAACCTTTTTGAACCAGAGAGACGATCCTCGACGATCCCTGGAATACAGGAGATTCTTTTGCATAATCCTGTGTAGCATTATAAGACTCAATTCTTCATTAGCTTTCCTTGTCGCAGAAACGAATTCTGACCACTGCATTCCTTTTCTTTTCCAGGGAAAGCTTGTTGAAAAAGATTTCGAAATGCAAAGAACAGCTAACAGTTCTAGTGTTCGAGTAATTCAAAGAGTATATAAAGCAAATGTATCTGAAAATTACGTCGAAATTCATCTTTTTTGGGCTGGAAAAGGGACATGTTGTATTCCTGATCAAGGTACTTATGGACCGTTAGTCTCAGCTATCAGTGCAGTTCCAGGTATACACCAGAGCCTTTCATGATCTTAGTGGAGTCCAATCTCTTTCTCACTACCATCTTTTTCTCTCTGCAGATTTCATACCCACTGTAGCTAATAGGTTGCCCTCAAAATCCAAGGAAAAAATTTGTATAATTGTAGGGACGATTGTAGGAGCAGGAGTGATTAGTATCTTTGTTATTATCGCCAATTTAGTCATCCGTAGGAAAAGAAGAAGGTAGTAGTTGATGTAGTAACAACTAATCATCTTGTTATTGCCATCTGTAATAAATAAAAATGAAAATATTGTTAAATACATAATTTTTTTTTATTTTTATAATCATGTGAATCAATTTACCAAATGGAATAGTGTTTTTTTTGTCGAAAAAAGGGAGAAAGCCCTTCCCAAAGGCGCATTTATTCAATCAAAAATATCGAAACTAGGCTCTAATCAATCTAGGCCGGGACAAACCCCGAGCATCGTCCAACAAGATATCAGAAAGAGTAACAGGAACATAGTCTAAATAGTGAAAACCTAAAGAAAGTGAAAATGCATAGTTAGCCAATCCATCTGTCAGACAATTGGCCTCCCTATAAACATGAGTAACCCGGACTAACCAGTCCCGTGTAAGAAAACCTTGGCACAAGTGTACCAGGAAAAAGAGGGGATGTGTGTTCTCAATCCCCTTCTGTAAAAAACCCACCACAATCTCCGAATCAATCTCGAGCACCAGACGTGACACTCGTCGGTCTCAAGCAACATATAACCCATAATATACTCCCCATAGTTCAGCTAATGGTGCAGAGCAGACACCAATATTAAGTGGAAACCCCCAATCTAATTTCCCTCGCTGTCCCTTAAAACACCACGTGCAGTAGCCAAACCCGGGTTTCTTCTAGAGGCCCCATCCGTATTCAGCTTGATCCAATAATCTATTGGTAAAGCCCAGGAGATGGAGCGGACAGACCTTGGAGCGCCGTCATGTGCCTGCTCCGAACTCCCGTTAACAAGCCATACTTCCTTTCATCTTTTGCTTTATCTTTGATAAACTGAACTCGATCTCTACAAGTAAAATTTCCACCAAACACATTTAAACACCTCCACTTCCAAGCCCACCAAACACTCATTGCAAACAAAGTAGACCACATTCCAACCATCGTCACATTGTGGTCTCCCAGGTTTTCAAAGAACCATTCGAGGATAGATTGCTGAAAGAATACAGATCTTTTGCGGTGAGGAACTATGCGATGCCATATACCCATCATCGCTGGACATTCCCTCAAAATATGCATTATCGACTCCTCCCCTCCTCTACAAACCGTACACGTTCTGGAGTCGGCTAAATGTCTCCGCCGGTGTTCAATGTTCGTCATAAGCACTTGGTGCACACCAAACCAAAGAAAAATCCTTACCCTTTCAGTAGGTTGATACACCAAATACGCCTAAACAAGCGAGACATATCTTGACGCGGAGAAATGCTTCTAGTCAAGGTTTCATATGCTGATTTCACACTAAATGAACCGTTTGGTGAAGCTCCACAAGAGACACGATCCACCCGACCCGTGATGTTATCGACCACATATGCTCCTAACTTGAGCATGATCTCACGCAGTACAAAGGTGTGATGCAGTCATGCTTCCAGCCTTGCCCATCCAGCCATAAATCTCGGACAAGAAAATTACTCACACCGAAAGGTAGTACATTCGTCACCACACTACATAATGGTTCTGATAACAACCATCGATCCGACCAAAACCGAGCACGACTACCACTCCGAGTAACCCAACGTAATCCAGGGAAGATTACTTCCCTAATACCCTTAGTAATACTTCTCCATGTCGAAGAATAATTAACTTGGGAGACCAGGCAGTCAGTCTCATGAAACCCACCTACTTTATATTTCCCACAAAGAAGTCGGACCCAAAGACTAGCCTCATCATGAAGTAATTGCCAACCAATCTTAGAGACCAATGCCAAATTCATATGAGAGGTTTGCTTAAATTTCGAGACCACCCTCACTCTTAGAACAACATACTCGTGACCATGAGACAAGGTGTTGCTTTCTCTGCTCAAGAGAGCTCCCCCAAAGGAAAAAGCGCGTCAACTTCTCAAGTTCCTGCACCGTACTGTGAGGGAGAATAATAGTGCTCATAGTATGGATTCAAATTGAAGATGACACTACCTTACTAAGAGTTAATCGCCCTGCAAAGCTCAATGTTTTCTTCTTCCATCTTGAAAAACGAGAAGATACTCTCGCTACTGTGTCCCTGAAAGTATCTTTGTTAATACAATTTTGTAGGATAGGCATTCCCAAGTACTTACCAAGGTCTCTGGTAACAGTGATGCCACTTTCTACACTAATCAATTCCTCAAGATCTCGGTCCACATTATCAGAAAAGTAGATCTTAGATTTCTCAAGACTAACTTTCTGACCCGACGCCAAACAAAACTTCTCCAATATCCCCCTAATCACATGGACCTGTGACACTGACGCCTCATCAAATATAATTAGATCATCCGCAAAAAAAATATGGGACAACTTTGGCCCACCACGAGATAGGGAGATCGGTTTCCACACTCTTGAGTTAACAGCAACCTCAATCATATGACACATACGCTCAACGCACAAGAAAAATAGATAAGGGGACAAGGGATCACTTTGTCGCAACCCACGTGATGGAGTGAAAGTATCAGTTTTCTCCTCATTCCATAAAATACTCATATCTGGTCCAGAAACCCCAGCCGTAATCCATTCTATCCATGTCGTGGAAAAACCCGCAGCCAAAAGAGTATCCTGAAGAAAATCCCACCTGATTCTATCATAGGCTTTCTCTAAATCAAGTTTAAGAAGCATCCATCCTCTCTTCCCTTTCTTTTTCCTCATCGAATGTACCACCTCTTGGACTATAACAATATTATCTGCGCTTAACCTGCCCGGGATAAAGCTAGATTGTGCTGGTCCAATCAACTTACAAATAATAGGTTTCATACGAATTACTAGCATCTTAGTAATGATCTTAAACAAGGCATTACACAAACTAATCGGTCGGAATTTAGTGAGCTTCTCAAGCTTATCAATTTTCGGGATCAAGACAAGAAGAGCATCATTCGCACCCTGAGGGAGGTATCCGGTCCAAAAGAATTCTAGCACAAATGTAACCACCGAACTGGCCACAACATCCCAACAATCCTGGTAGAAAACTGGCTGATATCCGCCAGGTCCTGATGCTTTGAATCGACCCATGCTCTTAACGGCATTAAAGACATCTACTGCTGTAAATGGAGCTGCAAGTCTCTGGCGATCCGACCCATCTAGTATCGCAAAACCCTTATGAGGAAGTCTTAGCGTAGGGGAATCACTAACCTCATTTGAGTAAAGATGCTTATAAAAGTCAAGGGCCATGTTCTCCAAAGTCGAACTATCTGTAACCCAACGGTCGTCATTATTCTTCAACATTTTGATCCTATTTCTTCGTCTTCGAATAATAGTTGATGTGTGAAAAAAGGAAGTATTGCGTTCATCCAATGTAATCCACTTCTCTCTGAACTTCTGAAACCAAATCGCATCTTCCTGTTTGACAGTTTCATCAAGGCGTTTCAATAGATCAGCCTCTTGCATCAATAAATCATCAGAAGGAGATCTCTCAATTAAAGCTTGCACTTCCGCGATATCACGAGTAAGAGACTCCTTTCGTTTCTGCACATCTCCAAATACTTCACGATTCCACTTCTTTAGTTTAACCTGTAAGAACTCCAAAGCTTGTTGAGTAGAGACCTGACTATTCCATGAATTCAATAATCAGTCCTTAAAGCCTCAATGAGCCAACCAGGCAGCCTCAAAACAAAAGGGCCATCTATGAGGGTTCATAACCGATTCAGGGAAAGTCTAAGGTATAAAGGAGCATGATCCGAAGACATGAAAGGTAAGTGAGAGACCGTAGCCTCTTGCCATTTCAAACGCGCCTGAGCACAGCATAACATTGAGATGTTGTGGTAATGCTGAATCAAAGCTCTCATTTTTCTTCTGGACTTGCTATGGTACTATCGATTGTTTAGCTATCAACTTTTCTTTATTCTCGACATCCTGAACTAATACTGCTTTCAGGTCCGAGGTTACTTCCTCTGCACTCAAGTGTGCAAAACGATTATGTGTTGTAAGTTCAACCACCTTCTTCGTGCTCGGATTCTCTAAGTGAACCCGATTAGCCTTCGAGCCTGACTTGCTACGCACGGTAACAAAATCTGATTGAACTGATTTTGTAACAACATTCGACTGCGGAAGCAACAATACCTCATTACTCGAAGCATTTATTCTCCTATCTTGACGGCCCACACCATCCAAATTACTCACACCATCACCTCAAGACTTGCTTGCAGACACTATAGTGGCACCCAACCCTGAATCCGTCAAGGTTTCAACCAAGGAAGGCAGACCAACCAAGTCTAACTCCTTATCACGAGACAACAACTTACAAGGACATGTATGGACCAGATGACCATAAATACCACACGAAGAACAAATCGTACACAACCCTTCATATTAAATAAAGTAACGATCCTGATTAATTAAGATAGTTCCCTTTAAAGGTTGAGAAAGGTTGACTTCAAGACAAATCCTCGCAAAGCGGGCTCTCTCAAAATTTAAAGTTGAGAGATCAACCTTCACTGGATGCCCGATACCACTTGCAATCTTCATTAAAATAGCCTCATGATAGAAATTAGCTGGAATATCCTCGAACCCACACTGGGGTTGTCAAATTCTCACCACTCCTAGGATCGAAATCAGATACCAAGCCTGAGTCATAAGATATCCACCAAAAACTCTCCAGGGACCTCCTGAAAGCGCTTCCAGATACACTTTTTCTTCCTCAAATCAAATCATGAAAAATGATCTAGGAAGATCCACCACATTCATCTCACCCTTCAGTTTCCATAATTCCATTAACTTCTTCTTCAATGGTAACAAAGTAACATGTCGATCTAGAACCTTCACCAACATACAATTCTTCCACAAGCTATTCATTACCACAAGGACCTCACTATCAATTGTGATCGAAGCCTCGCCCGCTCGACCACTAGGAAACTCAACAAGAACCCGATCCTTAACAAAAGAGCCATCAATTAGCTCCTCCATCCTTAAACATCCTCCATAGCCACCCCGACTTACTTTCTCAGCCCACAAAACTCGTCCACTCCCATCTGGTGGATCTCGTAACGTTCCTCCATCGTCGATAGCCTCCACCATGGCCATGTCACTCACACAATCATTTGGAACCCTAATCTCTCTTCGCGCCATCATTAGACCTTTACGTGTATCTGCTATTGGATTCACTTTATATTGTCCTAATACACCAATTTATTATTTATATTCATTAAAAAAAATTATAGCTAGCTCCAACAAAAACAATGGAAAGTTATTAGTAAATTTTGTCCCTTATGTTTTTTTTCTTTCCTCTGATAATATTAATAGAATAAGGTGCAATACAGAAGATTACAGACCATAAAATTAAGCTAGCAAAAAACAGATATATCCCCAGAAACGATTCCTAAAAAAGGGAAGTTTTTAGAACAAACTCTCAAAAAGACTAAGCTAAGATCTAAAGATCAAAACCACGTTAACTATAGCCCTGAATTAGAAGATCGGACATCGCTTGTTAACAAGAACCAGAGATAGATGAGGGAATCCTATGGCGAATATATGCACCACACAAATGAAAGATAGAGTAACTACACCGGCAAGAAAGCACCCAGAAGCCAGAACTGCTTGAAGCCATGGAAAAAAGCCTAACAAGAGGTGAGATTGACGACAAACTTAATGGCAGCAAAGGAAAAGAGAGCGGGAACACATCTTCTGGACAAGGCGAAGTCAAAGCATACCTAACCGAGATTAGGCCAAATTAGAACTCAGAGAAAGATTAGACTTCGATCAAGCCTATGAAGTGCTGACAAAGAGCAAAACACATCTATAACGGAAAGACCCAAACCCTAAAGAGCACATAACCCAATTGACCCGCAGAGGAAACTAAACATCAACTCAGGGAAGCAGCTATTCACAGCTTTGAAACAGGTCTAACTTAATCTACATAGTTAGGGATTAACCAACAATTAAAACAAGATAAAAAAAACCTAAACAAGAGACTCTAACCAAATACAATTGGCAAGGAACCGACATCTGCTCACCGGAGACAAACAACAAGAACGACAGCCATATCTACATTAGACGAGCTCTAACAACATTGGCAAGAAATAGAAAGAAAAGAGAAGGTTTCGACGAAATGAGATCTAGATCTCAGATCTGTCGATGTCGGACCCGTAACCAATTCCAACCGTAGCTCCATCAAGGAAACACGTTCATCTGCCTTGGTTAAGGATAACCACCAGAGCACACAAATACGAGGTCTTCCTCTAATGATTCAGAACTCTATTTGATTAGAATCACCATGGATTAAGTACATCGGAGAGAGCAAAAGCAAACACAAGACTTAATAAAGACATCAAAACGGAAAAGGGTCATTTCTGGTGCTGATGGAGCCACCAGACGACGACCCAAATAGCGTTCTGCAAAAGCTCGTGCACAGTACAATCGTCGTTCTCTCTGGTGTGAATATTTCTTTTGTTTTTATAGAAATTTTGTCTCCTATGTATCTTTTGAGTTTTAAATTGTCCATTATATATTTTTTTTACTTTTTGTGAAATATACCTTTTGAATTTTTAATTTTTGAAAATATACCCTTTTGAATTTTAAATTATGTCCACGGTGGACTTTTTTTTTGTTTTGTTGTCCACATTGGATAATTTTTTTTCTATTGTATACATAACTCTAGATATGTCCACATAAGATAAGTTATGTTTATTGTGTACATAATCCAGTTAATGTCGATAATATTATTGTCTATGAGAGACATAACTAAAGATTATGTCCCTAATTGTGGACAATATAAAATTCAAAAGGTATATTTTACAAAAAGTTTTAAGAACATATATTGTGGACAATTTAAACCTAAAAGGTATATTGTCTACAATTATCTCAATTTATTACATTTCTCTTGGTAAAATTGCTAACTAAGCTAAAAATCAAAGAAACTTAATAAAAATACAATTAAATAATATATTAATTGTTGAGAGTATCATCAAAACTACCGTATTGTTTGCAGAGATTGTTAAAAATACCCACACATTTTTACTTGTATAAAATATCCTACTTTTTGCTGCAAACCATTTTAGAGTCGGTGAAGATAAACAGTAGCCTTGGGAATAAAACCCGACCCGAACCAAATTTTGGATAATTCGGGTCGGGTAGTTTAGGTATCGGGTAATGATTCAGGTAGTATTTTAGTTTAGAATTTGGATAGTGATTCGGGTCAGGTAGTTCGGGTCGGATAGTTCTGGTATTGGGTCAACCGAATTTTTTAGTTTTTTTGGGGTTTTCGGATTTTTTAGTACTTTTTGGATTTTTAAATGATTTGGGTCGGTGCGGGTTGATTCGGGTCAGTTCGGGTCGGATTTGTTTCAATTTTTTGGATTTTTTATTATATTTTTTTGGATTTTTCCGGTTAATTTGGAACTATTGGATACTACCCAAACTACCCAATACCGACCCCACCCGATTCGAGTTACCTGTTTTGGTTAGTTGGAAACAAATTAAAAATTTGATAAAACCCCAAATTTCAAAATATCCGACGCGATCCAAACTACCCGAATTCGGAGGCCTAATAAACATTATATGGACATGGACAAATATCTTAATTGTCTTGTATATTGGTTTTGCCTATTTCATATTTGGCAATAGACAATCCATGTTTTACATACTGTCATGGACATAAAACTGCTTGTTTTCATATATGGACATGGACAAAATTGTCACTTTTCTTGTATATTGGCTTAGCCTACTCCGTATATGAATATCAATGTCCAGTGCCCTTAGAAGGACAAATGCCTATATATTTCATGTATGGACATGAACATATAACCCTAAAAAATAGGGTACGTGGGAGAAGCTAGAACGTATTATTTAGTGAAACTTGAGGGTAGTTTTGATGAATTACAATATACTTTTCCATAACAAATAAAAGAGACAAATTGGTCTATGTCCACACATAGATATATAGTAATGGTGTGCATGTGTCCAAATAAGTTACAATGAGATGATGTATGCCCATGTCCATGTTATGAATTTCTCAATATCCATATATTTGCATTGTAATCACATTATACTTGTCCATGCAAAATAAAGACAAATTGGTCCATGTCCATATTCTGAATATAAAGGTATTCGACCAAAAAGTCAATGTCCATGTCCAAAGAAGGTTTATATCCCGATATGGTTTATGTCCATGTCAATATAATGTCCATTTATGAACATGAACATGAACATATATCTAATGTATGGACATGGACATACATTTGAGGAGAAGTATTTTTGATGTATGGACATGTATATGGATATCAATGTCCAGTGTCCTTCCATGAACATGGGCATATAACATGGTACGCAGGAGAAGGTAGAACGTTTGGATAGTTTTGATGAGTTACATAACAATTGAAAGAGAGAAATTGGTCTATGTCCATAGACAGAAATATAGTAATAGTGTACATGTCTAAAAAGTACAATGAGATGATATATGTCCATGTCCATGTTATGACATTGTCAATGTCCATATATTGACATTGTAACCATACTAGACTTGTCCTTGCGAAAAAAGAGACAAATTGGTCAATGTCCATACATGTAATATATAGGCCTTGTCCATGATACGGCACACATGTGAGATGGACATTGATGTCGATGTCATATACTAGAAAGCTAAGCAAAAATATAAGGAAAGTAAGACAATTATCCATGTCCATATATGAAAACAAGCATGTCTATGCTCATGGCAGTATATAAAACAAAGATTGTCTAATAAATTTTTTCATGTCCATATACAGTTTATTTTTTTTCTTCTGCTCTAAAATGGCTTGGTTTCATTACGGCTGTTTGTGTTCGAGCAGGCTCTAGAAAGAACTACAAATTCTCAAAGAACTCTGCAAACAATGAATTGAAGACAATAAAATACCACAATAATGAATTATGAGATCTGGTTTGTGCGACAAATCCCTTATGAAGCGAGCTTGAGTTTAACAATCTATTTGTTAATCCCTTATAATTTTTTTGTATTAGTTAATATATATATATATATATATATATATTTTAAAATTATGGATGGATATTTATACACAAATATTACCAAATTTTAACCCAATTTTCATAAGTTTAAAGTTAATTTATTTTACTTTTAGTTTAAGTAACATATTTTGTATTGTTTTTATATTACTAGTTTTGCTAATTTTTGTAAAAAATTGTGAAAAGAATTATTTGTTTTTTGGTCGTTCTGGCCATATCTTGTTCTGACCAAAGAACTCAAAATATGATTTGGTAGCTGTTGCTAACAACTACTTGAAGAACAATGCGATACTAGAAGATGAAAGCTATCACTTGTCTTGATGGATCAATAGAGCCTGAATTAAGACAAACCCATTTGGAGTGAATATTAAGTGAAACCCACGAGAAACAAGGCCCATAAGAAGAAATAATCCCAAAATCTATTTGTTGCTCAACCTGTACGTATTACTATTATCGTACTTGTTGTGATTGTGCCGATCTTAGCAAATAATACTACGTAACTACGTGATCTGTCCCTGTAAAAAAGAAACGTACCTATTTCTATTTTTCTTCAATAAGAAGCTTTTTAATTTTTTTGATTAACTTTTATAAGAAATTATTTTTTTTATCAACTCACTTAGTATCCAATTGATGGATCACCATCATAATGAAAACGAGGAACAAAAGAATGAATGAAACTTAAGCGAAATATATTAAAATCTTATATTTTAATCAAAAAATTATTTTCCCTAATATCTATAAAAATAACAAATAACAAATAATTTTTGTCCATACGTTACTATTAGAAAATTGCAATATTATAGTCAGGTTTGTAGAAATAATTACACCAAATTCTCTTTTCATTTAACTTTCAACTAGATTCTAGCTCTTGGAGCATGGAATAATGTTTTAGAAAGTATTTTTTATTTAAAGTTATATTATATCGTAATTATCGAATATTCAGTGAAATGTAATTATTAAATAAACCATAATTATTGAATGATATGTGATATTAAATAATTTATATTATTATCAAATAATTGTGATATTAAATGAATCGGGTTATTATCAAAAAAAAAAATGAATCGGATTCTTATTAACTAAATCATTATTAAGTTACGTACTACACCCACATACAACCCAATTGATGTATCACCACCATTACAATGAAAACGAGGAACAAACGAAATGATTTATCAATTAATATCGAAACTTAAGCGATATATATATATATATATAGATATGATTGTTATATATTTATTACAATATTTTAAATCAATTAAATATTCTTATACAATATCTGTAAAATTATAACAATTGATTTTTATTTATACGTTATTATAAGAGAAATTGCAAGAATATATTTAGTTTTTTTTTTTTTTGTCAACCTTATTATAGTTGGATCGACAAGACCCGATCCATAGCCAAAGCCTAAACTCTAAACTTCTTTCTTCTTTCTCCTTGCACCTGAGACTACTCGAACCCGGATGCCTGAGGATTTGTAAAGTGGCCACTACCACTGGGCCACCTGTCCTCGGCGAATATATTTAGTTCAATAAAACATTGCATTTAACTTTTAATAATAGTGTAAATTTGCTGAATAACCATTTTTTGAACAAGAATGAGGAATATGAGCATAAAAACTGTAACACTTAAACATTAATCACATTCACTATTCTACACTTATATAGTAATAACCGATTTGTCATTCATATATATAGAACGTCTATATGGTATATTAATAGGGAAAATAACCACAAAACAAATACAAATAGAATTTTTCACCATATAATATAAAAGTATAGAAGTCATATATATGAAATAAAAATTTTCAAGTAGTTTTTGGATATTTTTTGAAAATTTAAATCTTAGTATGTGTATTTTAGACTTTAAAGAAATTTTTGATTTGAATTTGTTTTTAGTTTGAAGATATAGTGTAAATAAAATAGAGAAGCAAAAAATAAAGAAAAAAATAATAAAAAATTATTAAATAAATTGGAAAAGATTAGAATGATATATATTTATAGGGTTTTATTGTATTATGGATAGTTTGTTAATTTTCTGTGATTTGATGGTTATTTTTATTTTAACTAATGAGTTGTTAAACATTATGTGATAGGTTTTGACTATTGATACACTCAGGTTTTAACTCTATAAAGTTACTGTAAGTGCATATCAAACTAAGTAACACTAAGAGACCGAATCCACGAAAACCAATAATTTCACTATCGATTACTAAACCTAATTTATGCTAAGACAAATCAAATCAGAAGTGATTGTATTTAACAACTTCAAACGAAATATAATGATCAAAATTCAATTAAAAAAAGAGATTTGAGAAATGCCCTTTTTAGTGTACCATTTTTCTAAAATGCCCTTCATTAATACAAAATGACAAAATACCCTCAAAAGAATTGCTATAAATTTTTTCCACCAAAAAAAAATTTTCCGCCAAAATTTTTAAAAGTGCGCTTATAAATTTTTACCAAATTTTTATAAACACCTTATAAATTTTATAAATGCCTTAAAAATTTTTATAAACAGCTTATAAATTTTTTATAAACACCTTATAAATTTATAAGCTCTCTTATAAAGCCTTATAAATTATATAAGCTCTATTATAAAGCCTTATAAATTTTATATGGTCTCTTATAAAGTCTTATAAATTTTTATAAGCTCTCTTATAAATTTTTGTAAATACCTTATAAAATTTTATAAGCAGCTTATAAATTTTTTATAAACACCTTATAAATTTTATAAGGTCTCTTATAAAGCCTTATAAATTATATAAGTTCTATTATAAAGTCTTATAAATTTTATAAGGTCTCTTATAAAGCCGTATAAATTTTTATAAGCTCTCTTATAAATTTTTGTAAGCTCTCTTATAAATTTTTGTAAGCTCTCTTATAAATTTTTGTAAATACCTTATAAATTTTATAAGTTCTCTTATAAAGCCTTATAAATTTTGATAAACACTTTATAAATTTTTTACAAACACCTTATCAATTTTATAAGTTATCTTATAAAGCATTATATATTATATAAGCTCTATCGTAAAGCCTTATAAATTTTATAAGGTCTCTTATAAAACCTTATAAATTGTATAAGCTCTCTTATAAAGCCATATAAATTTTATAAGATCTCTTATAAATTTTTTTTATAAAATCCTTTATAAATTTTTTTGGCCGCAAAATTTTTTGGTAAATAGGAAAAATATTTGGCGGGAAATTTTTTTTTTGGTGGGAAAAAAGTTTTTTTGGCGTGAAAAAAAAGTTCGTAAAAATATAAAAAAAATAATATAAGGATATTTTGGTCATTTTCCATAATGAGGGGCATTTTTTGAAAATGTCCAAAAAATGAGGGCAGTGATGAAAATGTCCTCCTTTGATGAGCATTTTTGCAATTCTCCCTAAATAAAAGCATCACACATCAGGATTTTATCAGAAAATAAGGAATCGAACCAAGAAACTATTTTGTGCACAAAACCAATTCTCAACTCAGACATTTAAATATAGCAAACCAATTGTCGTGGCGTCGACTACTATATCTAGCAACCTAGATCCTAAAGTTTCTTTTGGTCCTAGAGATCTAAATATACATTATCGAATTGGTCTGATAGGTCCACAATTAGCTTTAATATAAACTTTTGTTTGTTAAGGACTAATTGCTCATCTAAAAGCTAGTTCATGCATCTAACAAGCAGTTTTGGTGAGTTAAACAACCTAAGATTATAAACTAGGTGATCAGGCTAATCTAAGCATTACTCACAACAATAGACGGAGAACACACAAGATCTAGCCCTATTTGTTCTTAATTCATTGAATCCTTAATTCTCTAGAAAAACCTTAACTTGATTGGAGAACTACTCAGACATGATCAAGGAAAACAAAACGATAGATGTAGAGGAAAACATTATTAAACTGCAATTGAAATAAAATAGGATTCATAAATCTTTTTCAAAATTGTAGAGGATGATTCGTCTTCCAAAGGCTTACAAAAGATAAACAAAAGTTGGCTTTCAAATAATGAGTTATATGTTCTAAAAAATCAAAAATCCTATTTAAAATAGGCTAAAAATGCGTCTGATAAAAAACAGGAAAAATAAAAAAATCTCGCGCAGGGTCATGGAACGGTCGATTCATGTGTAGATCGGCCGATCCACTGTAAAATAGTCGATCCAGATCCTTTCTGGTGGTTTTATAGATCGAGCGCATATAACTCATCAAAGGTTGGAATGATCGATCCTGAGGTAGTCGGTCGATCTTCAGATTGGACGTATTTTTTGGTGGTGTGGAAATCGACCGATCTTGAGACAGCTGATCGATCCTAAGGTCATGTGCAACATCTGGTGCTATTGAGATAGATCGACCCTAAGAGTGGACCGATTGATTTTGGTCTCCAAAAAACACTAGAAATACTAATTTTTGCTTTAATTCATATTTTGAATGCTTAATTTGATCTTAACCCATTTTGTATATATTTTAGATCCTCCAACAAATGTTCTTTTCTCTAATGAATGTCCCAAACACCTCTTTATTTCACTTTTGCAAGTGAACATGAAGCCTTTTTAAGGCCACATGCATCAAAATAGTAGGATTCCATAAGTTAACTAACAACTCCTTGAACCAAGAATAATTTAGCCAGGCTGCCTCGAAACTGGACAATCTCCGACGTGGATTAGAAGACACCACCAAACACAACTGTAAAAATAGTGGAAAGTGATCGAAAGCATGAAACGGGAGATGCCTCACCACCGCATCAGTCCACTTTATTTATGCATAACCATTACAAAGAACACGAACTTGCCGATTTAAAATGAACACATTCTCCGAATTTCCCCTCCGCCACGCGAGACTACTATTGCGAAACCCCAACTTAATAAAGGACATCACATTTATCCAAGACCCAAACTCAGCTGAGTCCGCTGAGAGATGTCCATTACCTATGACCGCTCATCAAGCCATACTATTGTGTTGAAGTCGCCTCCAACAATAAAAGGCTCATATATTTCCTGTATAATCAGACCCAAAGAATGCCATAAGCCACTCCGACGTGAAATAGTTGGCACAGCTAATCAAATGAGAACTTTCTTGTTCCTTTGTAATTATCGTATAAGTTTATTGATTTGAAGAATCCACAATAAAATCATCCCCAATCTCAGTAAGGCACAATAACCATAAACCTCCTCTCTGACCTTGAAAATCCACTCTAAAGGATTTATTGAAGCTTAGACTATGACAAATTTTTTGTGCATTCTCTCCTCATGCATGCGTTTTAAACAAACCTACAACATCTGTATTATTCCTCTTTAACATATATCGCATTGATCATTAGAAACTGGGTTTATTAACCCCCAGAAAATTCAAAAAAATGAAGTGCAACATCATAAAATATGGATCATGAAAGGAACTACTGGGGCGCAATATTAAGCCACCATCAAGTCACCTGGTTCGAAGAATCCCAGGCACATCTACCTGAAGACATAGTTGTTGTGGTCACTGAAGTTCATGATACTACAGACAAAGTAGAATGGATTGTAGATTCTGGGTTTACTAGACACATCTGTAATGAGAAATCACTCTTCAAGAATATGGTCCACAACATCATTTTCCACCGTACACAAATCAGTAAGTAGAGGTATAAGTACATTTGCTTGCAAAGTATCTGAGACGTGAGACATGGTAAGATCCTAAGGAACAGCGGTTTCGCTATATACTCCTACACCATCTAGCTTACCAACGTCCTTTGTCTCAATTCTCAACCGTTTCCTTGCACTCAAAATTTCTTAATCTCATCCCATGGGATGAAAAGTCAGACCATTGGCTGGTCGATCTGGGATTTACCTACTTTGTCCACAAGGCCTACCAACATTCTTCCCAACATGAGCCTTCTTCATCACCCAAGAATATTGAAAAGTGTTATGGTCGGAGCTAAAACTAGAAAAGACGACTGGGCTACTACTGTGCTGTCCGGCAGTCTCAACCACATATGAGTTTTGCACAATCTGGGTGTTCACTACCTATGTACTCATGACATTATCTCTACTAGCATTCTATGTAGCCTCCGGGGTTTTGATTCCTTTTCCCTTCTGCACACTTACTTTGAAACGACTACCACTAGATTCCATAATCGCCACAGAAACCATCTTGTTCCAAACTGTCATAACCATCTTCACTGGTCCACGATGATGACCTTTACCCGAGTTAGGCTTCAGTTGACTAATCAAGTCATATTCTCTTTCTCTTGAACATATACCGCCATAATACTAACACATTGTCCTCTAGATACATGAGCTTGCAATCGTCCAAAACTATTAGTCAAGGCTACAACTCCTTGAACATTTGGTGATAGCCCCTTCAACACTCTACTTTTATTCCCTCTTCTGGAATTAACCTCACCATCCAAAATTCGATATTGAGTGCCTGATCTACGCTTCGACTTTTTCACTAGCGCAAACTCATCATCACCTTGTGAGACAAAATTTTGTGGCTCCTGACGCATTGCAGATGTTACAACACTGATACATGCATCCATACCTGTCTCCATGTGAGTATGATCCGCATGCGGGCAGCTCAGAAAGGAATGACCATACATACCAGAAGAAGGGCATATATTTATTAACCCTTATCCAACCTTAACGTAGTAGCATCAACTTGAACAGCATTACCAAGCCCATTATCAATACTCATGAGAACCAACTTGTGGTATAGATAAAGTGGTAGCTTCTTAATTCTTACCCACATCGGTGTTGTCGTGATGTTATGTCGAGTAGGATCAAAATTATGGCTCCAAGCTTGGACAAGAAGATGACTCCAAAACATCGTCCAAGGACCACCTGACAAAGCATCCATATACTTTGATTCACCCCCAAAACAAACCATGAAGAAATTCTTTGGGAGATCTATGACCTGCATAAAACCCACATGATTCCACGATTCTCAAAACTTCTTATACATAACCGCAATATTAATTGAGCGTCCGAGTACTTTGACGATCAAGCAATTATCCCACAGACTATTCACCGCATCAATCACATCTTTCCCAATACTAATTTGTGGCTCACCCTCCTTACTGTGTAGAAACATGACTTGCACGAGTGACAAAAAGAAATCATCATTGATACGACGTTAATGGATCGAAGTACCATCCACCAAGGAACCTACAATCCTAGCTGACCACGATGTCGGGCGATCCGGAGGATCTCTCGGTGGCCAATCATGATCTTCGATCTTTGACATGATGGCATCACTGGTAAGTTGATCTGGAACCATACCCGCCCCTTTCGCAGTCATTGTCATATTCATTTCCTAAAAGATTATCCGATGATCTAATGATCTATAATTATTAGCTAGGATTATACCCGTGTTATAACGCGGGATTGTATTGTTTTGATTTTTTTTGTTTAAATCGTGTTCATTAAGGTTGTTAGATCCGTGTTGATATTTTGGAATATTGTTTTCGAGATACTATTTTAAAGACTTAAAATCCAAACCAAAATTGATCCGAATTAGATGAATCAAACATAAAAAATACTCAAATGGATCCTAAATCTATGAACCTAATAAAACTGAACTCAAACCCAAACCTGAACCAAATCAAGAACCAAGTTTTAGTTTTTGAGTTTTTCTATTAAATCTTTTCTAATTTTGAAGTCTTATATAAAAAGGTTTCGAATCCGAACTCGAGCTATACATAACCAAGCTCAATCCAAAATTGTTTTTGAATAATTCTTAATTTAAAACAACCAAAATACCGAATTAGATAAGTTGAACTCGATAAAATACCAGAATGTGTCCTAAATCTATGTATCCAGAAAATCGAATCCAAACTCGTACTGGAACCAAATTAGTAATCAACTATTAAATTTTAGTTTTTTAGAGGTTTTTATTAAATTTTTAATAATTTTGAATTTGTGTATAAAAATCTGTAGCAAAATCTACCTTAAGCTAATTTTAAAGGGTTGTTATGAACCATATATTAATTTTTATCCTAAAGTTTATAACACGGTCAAAATGAAAGTGCTTCTCGCTTTAATATATAAGACTAGGATTATACCCGCATTATAACACAAGATTTTGATTGTTTCGATTAGTTTTTAAGCCATTTTTATTTAGGTTGTTTGACCCGTGTTGATATTTTGAAATATTGTTTACAAACTTTTGTTTTAGAGACCCGAAACCTGAACCAAAACTGATCCAAATTAGACGAACTAAAACCGACAAAATACTCAAATGGGTCTTACATCTATGTATTCAAAAAACCAAATCCGAATTTGAACCGAAACCAAATCAAGAACCAAATTTTTTTACTTTTTATAGTTTTTGTATTTTTTAACTTATGAATTTTTATATAAATATAACCAATTCCGAGCTCAATCCATACGAAACTGAATTAGATGAATCGAATCCGACAAAATATCAAAATACCAAATTAGAAGAACCGAACCCGACAAAATATCAAAATACCAAATTAGATGAACTGAACGAGAAAAAATATTGAAAATGGTTACTAAATCTATCTATCCGAAAAACTGAATCTAAACCTGAACCATACCAAATTTATAACTGATATGTTTTTATTAAATTTTAATTATTTAGAATCTTTTACTAAATCTTTATTAATTTTGAATTTATAAATATAAATTTATAACAAAACATATCTTAATCCTATTTTTAAGGGTAGTTATAAATCTTAGGTTAATTTTATTCTAAAGTTTATACACAGCCAAAATAAAAGTGTCTTCCGCTTTAATAGATAAGACTAGAACTACAAGAAAAACATCTTAAAAGTGACAAGGTTCCAGAGAGAAGTACATTTAGTCTGGAATATAAGTGGATTTCGGACAGTGACAAGACAGAATTGGACTGCAAAACGATTTCTCTTGAATCGTCTAGAACTTGTCTCTAATTTGTAACGGTTTGTAAGAGTTTTAGATAACACGGATCCGTACGTTAACTATTTGAAATGTTTCCAAACAACATGTTACATGTTAGAGATAGTACTTAATATTTAAGACAGTTCTAGACGGAAATTGTAATGAATGTAAAATATTTTATTCATTAATTTGAAAATTAAATATATATATATATATATACACGTGAAAGTGTCGGTGAGAATTAATGGTATAGCTATATTTCAGATGGGAAGCATTGTGTGGAACTGTAGGAAAAAAAGTAGTGGAAAATAGGTGTCAACGTAGTGTTGTATAAGCTGAAAAATGCAAATTTGAGACAGTTTAGGAGGGATTCAGACGATAATACAATAACGTAATGTCATCTAAATCTGCCTGGAACCTTCTTACCGTTCACCTTATCTCTTACAACTTTGGTCCATATTCATTCTGTATATTTTTTTCATTTTGTATGTGTATTGAAATTTGGCATTATTATTTTTAATCAATCTCAAATTCTGGTTCAAACATTTTGTCATGTCTAATGCAAACAACTTCTGCTCTTGGATGGATAATCCACCTCATGATGTCAATACCGGTCTTATGACGAATGAGTATGCGAATGGAGTTATGGAGTTTTTGAGATTTGTTGGGAATCAAGCGGAAACTCTGCAAACCAAAAAGATGTATTGTTTGTGTATTATTTGTAGGAATCATTGGAGAAGTCAGTTTCGCAAGTGTTGAATCATTTGTGCAGAAGTGGTTTTGTTGCTGGTTACAAGATATGGTATATGCATGATGAAAGTGAAGAAATGGTGCTTGCAAGTACATCTGGAGTGATTCGGAATGCATTAGAAACATTTGAAACAGATGTTTAAGTTGATAAAAATGTTGGTTTCCATTGCGTTCAACAAATCGATCATACTCAAGACCATGATGTCCTCAGGACTACAAATGTGATGACAGCTGCAAATACAACCATATCTAAAGAAGGTACTAATTTTTTGGGGAATTTGCAACTGGTAAAATCCCATTGTACACGGGCTGTAAGGATTGGCACTCTCCATTATCATCAGCTGCTAGTCTTATGACTTTGAAAACTGATTACAATCTCGCTGAAGATTATGTAGACGCGATTGCAAAGCATTATCGCAACCAACTTCCAGAAGGCAACACAGCTCCGACATCATACTATGAAGTTTAAAAGCTAGTTTCTGGTCTAGGTTTCCCGTATTAGGTAATTGATGTTTGCAAAATAATTGTATGTTATATTGGATGGATACTGAAAGTCTCCAAAAGTGCAAGTTTTGTGGAGAAACAAGATATAAAGGTGGGAGTGGGAAGGCTCCCATACTATGGAAGAGAATGTGGTACTTACCTATTGTTGATAGGTTGAAATGGTTATATGCATTAGAAAGGACATCTTCTGCTATGAGGTGGAATGCTGAACACAATAGCGACAGTGACCTAACTCACCCGTTAGATGCATTCGCATGGAAGCATTTTCAATCGGTGTACCCAAGATTTGCAGGTAAGTCTAGGAATGTCTACCTGGCATTATATACAGATGACTTTAGCCCATTTGGAAAACATGGTCAGAAGTATTCTTTGTGGCCGGTAATAATGACGCCTTACAATCTCCACCAACTCTTTGTATGAAGCGTGAGTTTTTGTTTCTTTCAATTCTTGTCCCTGGGCCTGAACATCCTAGGAGATCACTAGATATATTTTTGCAGCCTTTAATACATGATTTGCAAATACTATGGACTGATGGTGTGAAACTTATGATATATCTAGCGGGAGAAATTTTGTTATGAAAGCTGTTTTAATGTGGACGATTAGTGAGTTTCCTGCATATGGTATGTTGTCCGGTTGGACAACTCATGACCGACTTGCTTGACCATACTGCCAAGATGAAACTAAAGCGTTCCAGTTAAAACATGGGAGGAAGACATCCTGGTTTGATTGCCATCGTTGACAACCAGATCATCCATACAGACGAAGCACAACCTTATTTAGAAAGAATAAGAAAGTTGATCAGGGACCAACTCACATTTGCGATGGACGTGAAATTTTAACGCAGTTGATGGAATTTGGAGCAGAGCATTCAATGGACTGTGGCGGTAATCAACATTCAAATGTGTTCGGATATGGTATTAATCACAATTAGCATAAAAAGAGTATTTTTGGGATTTAGAATATTGGAAGGATCATCAACTAAGACATTGTCTGACTACATGCATATTGTTAAAAATGTGTGTGACAATATATTGAATACAGTCATGAATGTGCAAGGGAAATCAAAGGATAATTTGAAGTCCATAATGGATTTGCCTGATATTTGTTGTCGGAAAGAACTTCATATAATGGCAAATGGAAAAGGTGCAGTTTCCATTTACATATTAAGCAATTCTGCAAAGACTGAGTTCTTCAGATGGATACTACAAAGTGTTAAATTTCCGGATGGCTATGCCCGTTTTTGTCTGGAAGGTCTATTCCAGACAAATTCGAGACGATATTTACTGTCTAGAATCATACTTTTTTTCTTGTAGTGTAGGATTATACCCACGCTATAGCGTGAGATTTAATTAATTTTTAATCGTGTTAATTTAGATTCTTAGTTCCGTGTTGATATTTTGAATAGTGTTTTCGAGATATTGTTTTAGACGTCCTACACTCAAACCAAAATCAACCCAAATTAAAGGAACTGGACACGACAAAATATCCTAATGGGTTCAAAGTTTATATATCTAAAGATCTAAACCAAATCTGAACCAGAACCAAATCAATAACAAAATTTTAGATTTTTAAAGTTTTTCTATTAAATCTTTTTCCAGATTTGAATTTTTTTTATAAAAATAGCCGGACCCGAACTCGATTTATACCGAACCAAACTCTGTCTGAAAAATAAAAATACCTAGATAAGTCTTAAATCAAAAAGAATAATAATATCGAATTAGAGGATACCACAAAATACCAGAATACGTCATAAATTTATGTATCCGAAAAATCGAATCCAAACCCGAACAAAAATGGAATCAATAACCGATTTTATACCTAATATATT
Organism: Lepidium aucheri; assembly: GCA_900406435.1. NCBI lineage: Eukaryota > Viridiplantae > Streptophyta > Magnoliopsida > Brassicales > Brassicaceae > Lepidium > Lepidium aucheri. The sequence continues at coordinate 6,712 of OVBA01003148.1, read as the reverse complement.
TTTATTAGATTTTAGCTTTAAAAGTTTTTCTATTAGATATTTATTTATTTTAAATGTTTATATAAAAAATTCATAGTCAAACTCACTTTAATCCTATTTTTGAAGGTTGTTATAATTTTAGGTTAATTTTATCCTATATATTATAACACGGTATTTTATCGCCCATTTTAATATATAAGATATAAACCTATCATATTTTATGCTATGGTTTTAATTTTTATATACTTTTTACACGCGGGTAATTTTGTAGTCTAGTATATATAGAGTAGCACATAATTGGTTTGGAGGTAAAGGCATCAACTTGAGCAACGTAAGGTTATGGTTTCTCTATCTACAACTCTCAAACCACTTTCTCTCTTTTCATCATATGCTAAAGATCATAATTTCAATAGTAACAGTGCCTTTTTCTCTTATAACACATATAATCCTGCAAACTCTCTTTTGACCAAACGAAGAGAATTCATGACTCACAAGAAACGCATGTTCGTGACTCATGTTCATGATAAGGTACTGGATCAGGTCGAGAGCTCCAGGAGAATACCTTTCTCAGAGGTTGAGGTGGTGAGAAAGAAGAGGTCATTTTGGCAAAGGAATTGGACTTATTGGGACGTGACAAAGTTTGTCATATTTGTTGGGTTTCATTTACTGAGCCTCTTGGCTCCATTTTACTTCAGCTGGACGGCGCTTGGGGGTTCATGTTTGCTCACTTACATCACTGGTATGTGCATTACCCTCGGTTATCATAGGAACCTTTCTCATCGAAGTTTCGATCTGCCCAAATGGCTTGAGTATCTCTTTGCTTATGGTGGCCTTCTCGCTTTTCAGGTTTGACCTCTTACAATATCTCATTTTTAATTAATATATATGGCCTCTTATTTCTACTGTTTTGTGTAAAAAACTCTCCAAGTGACTATGAATTACAAGATCATCCTCCAAATTAAAACAGTGCAAGTCAATTATATAAAGTGAAAAGTAATACGCAGTATATATAAAATCATAATAAATAATATTCAAATCAAAGCCCTGATGATAAGCAATTTAAATATACTCTTAAAATTTTGAAAATTTATCTCATTCATAAAAACATTTTTAAATTTGTATAAAGGTTAGAGCATCTGCATTGGTGAGAAACTCATTGAGTTTCTCATCAATATAATATTAATATTTTTGGAAAGAACTTTATTTGAGAACCCCACCATAATTTTGATCTTCATTGGTGAAAAACTCATTAAGTCTCTCACTAATATAATATTAATAAAATTAAAAATATAAATTTATTTATCTATTTTATAAATACACAAATATACTAAATCTTTTATCACTTAATAAACTTTTATATGATTTTAGGATTTAAATCCTTTTTAGGTATTTTATTTAGAATTTAATTAATTTTATTTAATATTATTTTTCCTTTTTATTAATTATTAATGCAATTATATAATCTGTAATAACAATAATTAAAACAATAACATAACCGAGAATCATGATAATATAATACCTCTTATAATTAAAAATAAATTACAATACGTAGACTCATAGAAGATAAAATTTAAAGCACTACCAAGCATGATAACATATAAAAGCAGACTACATAGAAAACTAATTTCGCTATAATCTTCTCTTGGCCAAAACTTTGCGAAAAATATTCAACCAAATCAATTTTTAATTGTTGGTATATACTTCCATCACGAAGTATAAGTCGATTGCTGAGAATGGTGGCTAGATTAGTAGGTAAATCAGTAGAGTATATAAAATCCACTTTTGCACTTCAATTTTTTTCGACTTGTTGAAATTCCGATACATCATACTGAATGTAATGATCCCAGATTTTTAATATTATTTAATATTATTATTTTATTACTATATATATAATTTAAACTTAAACATAATGGATCTTGTTAGACAGATAATTTTATTTTACAATATATGAAAATATAAAAAATAGAAAATAGAAATATATAAATAATTTTAATTAGTTTTAAAATTATGAGAAAGAGAAACAATTATAAATAATTTAAGCCACTTAATAATGGACATGTGTTCCATGAAAGAGAAAATTGAGGGGTTCTCATGGGTTCTCAAATGAGAATCGATTCTTACCCATTTTTCTTAGAAAAATAGTTTTTTATTATTTTTGAATTATTTAATGGTGAAAAAACTTGGGGAGAAATCCCCAATGCAGATGGTCTTATATTGCGTATTACTTTTCATTTCATAGGGTTAATTTACATTTTTATGACTTGAAAGGTATTCTTGTAATTTATGGTTACTTTGAAGGTTTTATTTACACAAAACCCTTATTTAAAACATGATAAAATGAACAAAAGCTAACCGAAATTATAAGCTGGAAAAACTGGTGTTGGAGATGGAAAGAAGCCGGAAAGATTGTTGAAGTTTTTGTAGATATTATGGTAATAGAGAAAATGAAAAAAGACAAAAATATGTTTACTTTAATTATGTTGTTTAGTAAATAATTAAAAATAATGAAGCTATCAGAAATAAAAAACAAAGCACATTTTCTCTCAGACACAAATATCGAAGCAAACTTTTGGTTTCTCTTTATTGCCGTCGGCGGTGTCTTTGGCCGCCGGCAACGGCCATTTCTCTTCCCATTTCTTTGTCTTCTCTCTTCTTCTGTCATTATGTTCTTGTTGTTGTCCTTCCTTAACTTCGGCGGTGAGATTCAGAATTACTTTGGTACTTCTAGATCTGGAGAGGCGGAGTCACCGTCTATCCACTGGGAACGTCCAACAAAGCGGAGTAAATCACCGATGCCCGCTCTCACCTCTTTTCTGTCCGGTTCCTCGGGTCCGCCGACCTTAGGGTCTTCCGAAGAATCTTTGTGGCAAGTTCGATCCACCTCTGGGTTGCGAGATCAGTCCTCCGACCTTCCGCCGACGAGCTTCTGGCGAGACATGATGTTTTATCAGATTCATCCTCCGACGAGTTCCTACCGGCACCAAAGGAGAGTCTCCGGTAGCCAATTCCAAAGCTCCGGCGAAGCTTCTCAGCCGAGATCCAATCTCTACAGTCCGATTTGTTCTAAGCACAAGCAAATTTTGGCCTCCGATCAAAATCTCTGCGGATCTGTTAAAATTTGTTTCAGCTCCTTTTTAGTCGACTTGAAGCCGGCGAGGAGTCCATCAACGGTGAACATGACCACAAAGCTAGAAGCATGAGTCTTTCCGCCGGATCTCTCAACCTCGCCGTACCGGAGTTTTTCTGGATCCGGTGAGTGTTGGCCGTGCGTCGGATCTCCCAGGCTTCATGTGATGTAGACACCGCTACAATCCGGGGCAGAATGTCCTCCTCCAATGCTGATTGAATAAAGAAGAGTGCCTTTGCATCCTTCTTTCTATTTTCCCGTAGCTGCTGATCGGGAACCTCAGGATTCGCATCCGTGAATCTATTCTCCACCAAGTCCCAAAGCTCTTGAGACCTAAACAAAGTCTTCATCTTAAGACTCCATAGGTGATACTTCTCACCTTTGAACAATGGAACCAAAACTTGCTGGTTTGATCCACTACCCGCCATCACTCACTCTTTTCCTTGCTCACAAACGAAAAACCAAAAACAATAACCTAAGCTCTGATACCACAATGTTGAAAATAGAGTGAGAAAACAAAGTTTTGCTGTAACATTATAATCAATGAATCACTTGGAAGAGAGAAAATATAAACTCAAGATAAAACTTTCATTGATCCATTAATATATAAAACAAACTAAGAAGTACTTGGCATATATAGCCATACATCATAAGTTGAAAAGACAAAATGAAACTGAAAAATAAATGTCAAAAATGTTATAGTAATTATGGTGTCATCATTCACAAAATAATGACCCACTAACCATTTATTGCTTAAAATTGAAACTGACGTTTGAATCATATTCCAACAATATATGGATTCTCACAGTTTAATTAGATATGAAAATCCTATTTTTGGTAAAAATGTTAAAATGAACATATTGTGTGTGAACTAGGGAGACCCAATAGAGTGGGTAAGCAACCATCGGTACCACCATAAACATTGTGACACACAACGCGATCCACATAGCCCTACACAAGGATTTTGGTTTAGTCATTTCACTTGGGGATTTGATAACGGAGCTATCTTCGCAAAAGTACGTACACTATAAACTATCAATTCTTAAAGGCCCAATTAGTTACTTGATAGCCATGTTTATATGAACAAGTAATTTTATAATCTCAACTAAAACATTGGATTTCATATGCAGTGTGGTGGTGAAGAGAACGTAAATGACCTTAAGAGACAACCTTTCTATAGATTTCTTCAACGAACAATACTATTTCATGTGATCGGTTATGCTTTTCTATTCTATTTTTATGGAGGCATGCCTTTACTTGTCTGGGGAATTGTAAGGATAAATTACATACACTTCTGTCTTCTGGTCATAATTTTCATTTTTTTCTAAAATTATAAAGACATAACAAGTGAAAATGTGGGAAATTGTGAATTACAGGGTGTTTCAAATGTGGTACGAATCCATGCCACTTTTATGGTGAACTCAGTTTGTCATATATGGGGAAATCGAGCATGGAACACACCTGACTACTCCAAAAACAATTGGTACTGTGCATATACCCCACACTCATATATAAGTATATATATTTACCGTCGCTAGGATGAGTTGGTTGAGGTGCTTGAGTGCCCCTTCCCTCAATCTTAGCATTCAGGATCGATTCCCAGAAGAAAAAAAAATTTATTTTTGTTATTGAATTGGTGATGAATACATTAGGTTGATAGCACTTCTAACACTTGGAGAAGGATGGCATAACAATCATCATGCATTCGAGTTCTCAGCCAGGCATGGACTCGAATGGTGGCAGTTTGACCTTACTTGGTGTCTCATCAGATTTCTTGAAACTATTGGTTTGGCCACTAATGTTAAGTTACCTACTGAATCTCAGAAGAAGATAATGGCTTTGTCTAATCCTTAATATCCTTGCGTATATTCATGTTCTAGACCTTTAATAGTTCTCTTTGCATCTTCCAACTAGTGCTGTTTAAGAATAAAGCTCTGTGATTCTTGTGGTCCTTCATAGAAGATCTGGACTTTATCAACACTATCTGTATTGCGTAATCAATCATTATCTCTAAACATTGTAACCTATGTTTGAATAAATCATTATCTCTAAACCTTGAAACCTATCTGTCTTGCGTAATCAATCATTATATAACTATGTATAATTTCTGTTGATTAATTATGAGTAATGCAATGTGACAATGTAACGTGGCTCTTTTCCGTTTGATTCAATGCATCCTCAATTCCTCACTTAAGTCTCGACCAAACAACTTTGTCTAATTAACATTCCTAGTACGTTTTTTTTTAAAAAAGAAAATAATTGGATCTACAAGTTTCAATCTATAACCTAACATCTTATTATATAAAGAATGGTTTCTTAAAGTTAGTAATTAACAGTATCCTTCCACGTGTCAGATCCAATCATCTAAAATTTTTCTGGATTTATTTATTTTTAAAAACCTAGATAAAATATATATTTAAATAGATTTCTTCAATATTTAGATTATTCTAATCAAAAAAGAATTTCTAACCAAAAAAAAAATCTTAATCTAAAAGGAAATTGGGAATATTAATTATTAAAAAATTAATTATAACAAAAACTAAATTCATTACTATTCTTACAAAATGAACAATATTATATTAAAAGCTTATTTATGAAAACGAAATACTTATATATATATATATATATATATATTATTTTGAATCATATTTATCTATTAAAAAATTCTAATCTAATAACTATTAAAAATTAATTCTAACAAAAATTAATTTTCATTGGTAATATTATTATTTAAAAAAATTATTATATTGAAATTTAGTATATTAAAAATTATTTATTTAAACGAAAATTATATGTATATATATATAATATTTTGAATAATTTAAGATTTATAAAAAAATCAGTATCTGATAAGATATATATATCTTTAATCATAATCCTAACATAAGATAATTATCTAAATACCTCCTAAATATTTATTTGTATACATAATATTAAACTAAAAGGAATTTTATATACATAATCCTAATCCAAAAGGGAATTTAATATTGCTATATATGTGTAAAGACATAGACGATTTTTCAATAACTTCTAACTTTTCAATCTTTCTCCAATTTAATTTATTTGTTTTCGCTTACATCTATACCAATAAAAGAAAATAAACAAAAAAAAGTAAAAAGTTTAAATTTAACGTATTATTATTTTATATTACTATTATTAGCATAAAATCTTATCAACGTATTATATAAAGAATGGTTTCTCAAAGGAAATAATTAATAGGATTCTTCCATGTGTCAAATCTAATGATCCGAAATTCTCCTAAATTTATTTATTTTTCAAAAACTAGATAAAAATCTTTATCAAAAAGAAATCTTAATTTAAAAGAATATCGGGAATATTATTTGTTAAGAAAATTAATTTTAACAAAAAGTAGTTTTCATTACTAATCTTATTATACAAAGAAAACTATTATATTAAAAACATTTTTATAAATAACAATATAAATATATATATATATATTGTGAATCATATTTATCTATAAAAAATCCTAATATAACAATTCTTAAAAAAATATTTCTAACAAAAAGTAATTTCCAATAGTAATTTTATTATATAAAAAATTATTATATTAAAAATTATTTATAAAAAACGAAAATTATATATATA
>OVBA01003147.1:0-29665 GCA_900406435.1 Lepidium aucheri | reverse complement strand
CTAAACAAAGCCTTAAAAATCAACATCAAGTTTAATAATATCATCGTTGTTAAATACAAATTTATCCCTATATTAAAATTAGTTTAATTTTGTAAAATAATTAGTAAATTATAATTTGAAAAAATATGATTTTCATAGTTTCTGATACAAAGATAATTACATATTAAAATTTAATAATTTGAGTCAAGAAATAGGTGATTCAATTGGCTTGTCCTTAATCTAGTTTGATACCAGTTGGTGAGCTTGAATCTCCCTCTCCTCCAGTTGGAGCAATTTGGCTATAGATTGAGTTTTTCCAATTCAATTATTGTTGACAAAAAAACTTTAATAATTTAAATTTTTTGTCAAACTTTTTTGTTGTTGGAAATATTATACATATATATATATATAAATAAGTAATTATAACTTTACCTTAATTTTTAATTTTTTTAAAAAATTTCACTTAATATTTTATTTTATAGGAAATGTAATTATCTCTTTTATTTTTAAAATTATCTAAAAAATAAATAAGGAAATACTTTTTATTGTTTTGATTTAAATTTATTTTAATAAATTTTTTTGTTTATTTGAAATTATTTTTTTTTATGTTTAAGGAAATATTAAATGCTCTTAAGTTTTAAACTCCTCCAAAAATTAGTTAATAAAATATATACTTGTTTGATTTAATATTATTTTCATATATTTAATTTTTAAAAGATAAACACATATTTTTTAGTTATTATAATCTTTAAAATTTTACATAGTTATTCATAATTTTTTTTTCAACAGTAATTGGTTCAACAAGGTCTGATCCTTAGATAAATTTCTCTCACTGAAGCAGGGTGAGATACAAGCCCATCACCTAGTGCCAAGTTAACTCATGTGCCAAGCTAAATTAAAGGTCAACTAACTAATCCACCTACTTTTTAGGTATCATAATATTTAGTAAATCATATTTGTATTTAAAAACTACATCATATTCTATACAAAGAAAAAGTAATTAATTCTCAATTCATCTACTTCTCATTCACCACAAATATTCCGTAAAATTGCAGTTTTTCTATTTTCACATAGACTTTTTTTTATTTGTCATGTAGACTACTAAATAATTACCTACTTCATTTGTTTTCATCAAAGAAATCGGTCCAGTTTTAGATCACTACAAAATTATGGTATAAAATTATATGTCTATGTAAAGTAAATCAGTTGAGATGATTTTGGTCAACGAAAAAGTTAGTATAAACTTTTATGTAGAAGTGCTATCTTATATTTTGTCATGTTGACCATTAATATATATTTTTTGATTTTTATTTACATTTTTTTACTTTTATTCAGTAACATAAAAATAATGATGTAGAAGTAAAACTCTGCATTGATAATTCAAAAAAGATTGATATTAATTTTAGTGTTATTGTAAAGATATTATTGTACATAAAATACTTATAAGAAATAGTTATGGTGTATTTTAAATCTCTATTATATATATATATATGTATATATATATATATATGTGTGTATGTAAATTTGCACACAAAATTTAAACTATCGTCTTTTATTACATATCAAATATTTTTACACAGAAAATCGTGTTATACAAAAAAAATTCAAAAAAATCTATATACAAAAATATTATCAGAGTACTTACTTAAAGGACTACACCATAACGTAATCATGTGTCGATCCAATGTTAATAATTCTTATCTGCTGTATTATGGTTGCTTAAAAAAGAATTTTAGGGGTGAGTTTAAGTTATGAATCGGGTTTTGTCGATCCAATGTTAACAAAAAAACATAATCATGTGTCTAATATGATTTTTTAAATGTAGGTTAATTAAAACAATTATTTAATATATTACTTTACAAAATTGATGATATTGAATTTTATGTTTTAGAATTTTTTTGCATAAAAATTAATTTTTGATATAACATCGATTATTAAAAATTTGATTAATACTTTATAAGATAATAAAATATTAAATAAATTAGATATATATATATATATATCCGCACACATGTGCGAAAAAAATCATCTAGTTTATTATTATAACTCGAAATAATATTTTTTTAAAGATTATCATTCTATGTTAGAATAATATTGCAGAGTTACTCTGGAATTATAAAATAATAATTATTTAGAAAATGGGGAATTATATATATATATATATATATATATATATATTCTGTATAATCTATAAACTCACGAAATTGCATTTTCTGCCAAAATTCTTGAATTTGTTTTTACTAAATCCATATCATGATTTTCTTGGAAAATTTGCAGCAAACCACAAGATTGTATTTTCTTACCTAAATTTGGAAATCTCAACGTTGATGAGAATAATAAAATATCATTTTATCTACAAAACTGCAAAATCATAATGGAAAAATCGTTGAATACTAGTTTACTACAATAATCACAAAATCACAGAATTAAGTATTTTCAAAATTTGGAAATTTTATTTGAGTGAAAAATAAAGTATAACATTTTTTGAGTTTTGGCGAAAACACAATTTCCCGATTTTGGCCAAAAACATAATTTCATAATTTTGGAGTGTTACTGAGGACATGTGAACCAGTGGTATATTCGCTTTACAAATTTTCAGGCATCTCCTTATTGAATCTCCTTATTGAAAAAAAAAATTTTGGTGTTAGTGGAACAAACAAAATGTCACAGTTTTGGTGAAAAAAATAATAATTTTGTTTTAAAACTTTTAAAGACAAATACTATGAAGTTATATCATTGATACTCTGTGAAAAAAGTTAAATATTTTAAACTGTAAATATTACGTAAACCATAATAAGTATTTATGCAGGCATATTTTTCGAAAATTATTTAGTTATTAGATTGATTTAGACGAAATGGCATAATTGCGTATATAATTATTCTATACAATAGAAACTCATAAATGAATAAAATAGAAAAACGATATCTTGATGTAAAAACCAAAAATAAAAAAACAAAATGTGGATGTTATAAGGATGTATTATTTGAGCATAACATATATTCAGATGCACACATAAGTACGTGTCTTTACACGAACATTCTCCACTACACAAATATCTTTCTTTCAACACTACAAATATATTTGTGGACATAATTTACAAGGTGCGTCCGAATGACAAGACTATCCGAATGATGGACCAATTGTTTATTTGTTGATTACTGACATTGTGACATGTTATATTCATAGTACTCTCACAAGCGAATGATCAAACGTCTCAAGAGGTTAAACCACGTGGACCAATTAAATCGCAATCAATCTTTCTTTATGAAAATATTCTCTTTTTCATCGTTTCCAACAAAATCATGCCACTTATTTTGTGTGTGTGTGTGTTATTTTGCTTTTGATGAGAAAAAACCACCTATCGCTTTTTATCACTAAATCATGTTGCTTTATAAAAGTAAGAGAGACACATTATTAGTTTTATTTTGGGACACAAAGTCTTCAACTCTTGCTATTTCTGTTTTAGATAAGTATGGATGTTTAGGAGCATAAGATTCTTGTAACCTTCTTGTATGGCTCATGTTTTCTTTCAATTTAGCCATTTAAATATTATTTTTGGTATCCTATCCTAATTTAAGATGTATTGGTTATATTTACACTTACTCTAACACCTTATAGAGTTATTTTAATATTTGTAGATTAGAATTTGTAGCATAAATAGTCTTTTGCAAGTTATATGAATTGAAGTTTTGAATTGAAGAAACATATAAAAGTTATGCAGTTCGATTCGGGTTTAGGGTCTTTTGAATTCTAGAAAATTAATCTCCTTCACGATTAAACTATAACACGGTTCAGGTTCCGGATTGAGTTTCTAAAATTCTTAAGAAATTATATTCAAAATCATATAAATTTAGGTTACGTTTTCGAAAAATTATATTAAATAAAAACTACAATAATTAACTAATTTGTTAAGATTGTAGTTTCAATATACTAAATAAATATATATATATATATAATTACATAAAAACTAAAATATTAACTAATATTAGTTAATATTATAGTTTCAATATAAACTTTCAATTCAAGATTTTTCATCACTGCACAAGTGTATTTGATTTTCATACGTGAACCAAATCCAATATAAACTTGTATATTATATCGGTCTTCCTCTCTCTTTTTTGGTTTTATGTACTTTAATTGCAAAGTGTGTAATTTCAATAACATATATTTTAACTGTTTCAAAGTTCATGTTGGCATTTAGGTTTACATATTTAACTATGTAACTAATACTTAGATTGGGTGATAACATGAAAGGATTTGGGAAAAGGGTTGTGTATTAATTTACAAAGAGAGTATTTATACAAGAGAATTAACCTAAAAACCCACTAAGAAAGTACAATTAAAAATATTTGGTAGATCATTTAGATAAGGTCAAATTCCTTTCTCCAATAGAGATAAAATATAACACTTTAATTTTTTTTACCTTTGGAATTATTCGTCTAGATTTTGCCGGGATTGTTTTCTGGATAGAATATAAAAAACACTTATTGTTGTTTAAACAGTAAAAACTACGGTTCACCGGATTTGTCACGTAAGATTCATTAAGATGTCTAAAAAAAGTAAAAAAAATTATGTACAACAAAGGTAATATTTTTTATCGAAAATTCATAATGATTATGCAACAGTACTTTGATTGATTGGTTTTACTATTTGAAAAATCTCAGACTAACACTGCTTCTGTTAGACATTTTTGTCATTTTAAATTTTTTGTTTTAGAGCAAGCCAATTATCTCTTGACTTTGAAACCAAAATGTACGTATTTGGTAAGTTTAGGTAGGATATATAGTGGTATATATGTACATCTAGAGTGTTTTAAGAGCTCAAAAGCAAAACAAAAAGCAGAATCAAATACCACTGCATTCTTGTTAATCTATTAGTCTAGACTTCTAGTACTTCTTCATCAAATGTTAGAAAACCTTTGCATCGAGAAAGTAAATAAACTAAAGCATTGTAACATTTTATTTCATGTAGAATGATAAATATAATATAGCATCAAATACTAGGTAAAACACTTTCATAAGAACCTCCCCCTCTCGTTTATTACATAACTATAAAAGCTATACTATGTATAGTCATCATTAGCTTTCATTACCCTCGGAATCATAATATGGTATTACAAAACACTAGATGCATATATAAATCTTCATTGGAGTAGGCAATATCGATCAATTTGATCATAAAGGAAGAAACCTTCTAAGTTCTTCTTCCTCCACAACCACTTTCCCTCTGACAGTTGAAAAAAACTGCAGCAACTGGAAGGCCGAGATTGTAGATCTCAGCAAATTCACGAGTGTTGAAGTTTTGACGCCATCCTGGTGCATATACAGTTTGTCTTCCAAGCTGTCGGAACAATATCAGTACAATACGGTGAATTCCTGAAGAAGGCCTCGGGTTTTCGTAGCACACAATCTCATTGCCTGTAAACAACCATTCAAAACATATGTGAGAAAACGTCTGATATCCTAGACGACAATTCCAAAGTCAAGGATCGTTTGGATCCTAACCTGGTTTTTGTCAAAAATTAAATCATTAAGGTCCGGTATATAAACTGAAGTCCAACTTCTTTACCAAAATCATTAGCTGAATTATCTTAACTACCAAAATAAAAAAAGACTGGTCTATATTTGATGAAATTTTTGACGGAACTTTTTTTCTATCGAATTTCTAAGACATCTATAGTGATTAATCAATAGAGTTAAACTCACCAAATGTTGTTCCAGTCGTAGCAGGGATATCAGTAACCAACCTGTAATGGTAGTAACCCATACATCATTTTTAAGCTATTATAAATGCATAAAAAAATTAATATGGTGCATAGAAAAAAATATAAACAAAAAACAAGACTAATTACTGAAGACAAGTAGTTCTGTTCATTTCAAGTCACAAAGACAGGTCATTATACTATTTAAGGCTAAGGATGTCCCGTACAAAATCTTAGTACAAGTCATGCTCATGTCCTACACATAGTTCTACAGAATCTATGCGTGGTTCAGTAATACTGACATACACACACGTAGACATCTATAAATATCTGAAACCTTTAAATTTTACTGTTCGTGTAGGCTTTGTTGATTTTTTTTTTTTTTGGTAAACAGGTTGAATTTGAGGCAATAACTTAAGCTGAATGAAACAGGTGAATTAGTACACAAACCAGTGGAGATATTCTCGGAGGTGAGGATTGCTAGGACTCGGAACATCTGGATCCACCATGACCTTCATTAAAAGGATACGAACAAGATAAATAGTAAGACTTTTTTTTTTTATCAAAACTGTAACTTTTCATTTTTGTGGAAGTTTTAGAATGAGATAATCACAAGAAAGAAGAATTTCACCAAAAAAAAAAGAAAGACGAAAGAAGAAGATAAATATGAATAGAAAAAAGGTAGTAGCTACATGTCTATATTTAGCCGAGTATCTATAATTCAAATAGTCATCATAATACTCCACAACAGAGATTCATCAATATATATATATATATATATATATATATATATTCTTATATTTATTCATCAATTTTAAATTTTTTGTATATTCGACGTCAGACGTTTCTGCCTTTTCAAAACTATTATATAGTTTAAATTAAAACATAAAGGGCCCAAACGAATACATATTGGATTCTTAGGAGGAGAAAAAAAGGGGTAAATTCCCAATATTTTTACACAAAAATGAAAAAAAACTATGCAAAATGTTGGTGATAATAAGAGAATTGTAGTAGATTATATATATATATATATATAATTAGGATTGGATGAACTATATAATGAGTCTATCTTCATGCAAAACAAGAATAAAATATTATTAATAGTTTTTTATTTATCAGAAAGTAAACCCAAATCAATCATAAGAAACAGGAAAAAAAAAGAGAGAGAAAGAAAGGTCTTTGCATGGCCAGGATATTATTTTTAAATTACGCCAAACAGTAATCATCTATTTCAAAAAGAAGATCAGCAACGAAGATATTTAAGAAGAAAGATGAGACAAAAAGAGTTTGAAGTAAAAAAAGAACCAAAGTGTAGAAGTTCCTGAGATCTTCTCCACCAATCTCAACTCTCGGCTTGTTCTGAACTTGAGAAGGCCTAAGATCCAATCCATTAGTCACTTCTCTTTGTCCATAAGTAACTCTCAGAGAGATCGATCTATTGAAAGGATCGAGAACATCCCCTACAACTCTGCTTACAATAAGAGGGTCTCTTACACTTAAGGACATGATCTTTGATCTAAAACAAAACAGGTGGTTTTTTTTATCTGCTTCTGTCTTTTTTCTGTTGTTTTTTATGCTTGGTATATAATAGGAACCTCTCTACACATATTTATACTATTTAGGGATTTTGCATTAACTCGGGTCGGTGAATTCATCACCACAATCTTTTTCTTGTCTAGTAATGTAGAGTCTAAAGCTGATTTACATATATATATATGTATATTGTCGTGTTATTTTCATATTTCTTTCTTTTTATTTTAGTTTGTGCTATTCCAAACCCACCACTCTAATAGACTGATAATATTCCAAATGATATCTTTCACTTGGTACTCAATAGCAATTGAATTTATATTCATTTTATCAGATGCCTCTCCAGATCATATACTATTTACATTTTATGTAAAGTTATAACATTTTTTATGCAAAGTTAGAATTAATTTAAATATTAGTGATTGGTTTTTTGTTTTGTCAATACTGAGCCATAACTAACCAGTCCACTAGCGAAATTACTACATAATATAGGCAGTGTGACTTAAAACATTCATAACATATTTTTTTTTATTGTGGACCTTACTCTTTTTTCCAGCAATAATTGGATCTACAAGATCCGATCCATAATTAAATTATTTCAATCGGAGCTGGGTGGAATTCAAATTCACCACTTGATACCAAACTAAATCAGAAATAAGCCAATTGGACAATTTGCTTCTTAGCACATTCATAACACTTACATAGTTGGATTTCTAAAAGTTACACATTAACATGGTTTTATAATATAAAGTTAGATTTTTAAAAGTTACTAATTAATAGGAGTGTTCCACATACCAAATACATTCACCTTAAATTTTCATGTATTTATATATTTTTAAAATGAAGATTAAATATTTTTAAAAAGATCATCTTTAACACCAAATTTTGTGTATATATATATATATATATATCTAGAATCATAGAATTTTTTAAAATAATTATATTAATTCATAACTATAATATAAAATATTTATCACATACTAAGTATAAAATAAATACAGTATTATATTTAAAATATAAATAAAAAGAATTTTCATATACAATTTCAAATACTTTTTATAATCTTAACAAACAATCCTAAAACAAGATAGTTTTTAATAATATCTCTCAATTACTAAATATTTATCTATATATATAATCAGAATCTTTAAAGAAATCCTAATACAAAATGGAAACGTAATCTAAAAAAATATTTGAATATTAATTGTTATATATACATAAGCTGATAAACAATGTCATGCGCACATAAACTTTCGATGTTTTCCTAACTCTCTCAAAATTTCATAAAGAAGTTTCACTACAGTTTGCATAAAAAGATTTGTTAACTTATTAGTTCTATATGTTCCGTTCACATCCAACATAATAAAAAAACAAGTAAATAGCTAAAACTAAATAAACAAGTAAATAGCTAAAACTAAATGTATCATCATTTTTTGGATTTATTATTATTATTATTATTATTTCTTATCATAATACATATATATATATATATATGTTTTCTGGATGAATGTCTCATTTAAATTTTAATGCCCTATAATATAAAGTTTGATTGCTCATACTTATATATTAGTGGGAATGTTCCACGTAACAAATCTAATAATTATAATTTTTTTTCGTATTTTCTTTTTTAAAATATATAAGTTTTAAAATAAAGTTTTAGAAAATTTATCCTTATTACCAAATACTCAACATATGTATTTCTAATCTTTACATAAAAAAATTTAATAATATTTATCTTTATTTATAATTATAAAATAAAAATATTATTATATTTATTGAATATAAAAATATGAAATCTAAAAATTACCAAAAATTATCATAAAATGAAATAAAAATATAATTGATTGAAGGTTATAGTCCATGGAATGTTTTACAAATTTTAACTAAAAAGTTAAAATCTAAAAGTTACCAAAAATGATGTCAAAATTAATTTGGTGAGATTATAGTTAATTACATATCTTATAATAAGTTTATAAGTACAAAAATTAAAACCTAAAAGTTATCAGAAATTATCGTAAAATTGAATAAAAATAAATTTTGTGAAGGTTAAAGTCTTTGAAATATTGGAATGTCATAAAAAATTAACTAAAATAATCAATAACTAAATATTACCAAGAAAATAAAGATCCAAAAACTACCAAATTTTTTCACAAAGTGGAATCGAAAATAAATTATATTATATTATTTATACAAATGAAAAAGTCAATGTTTCGATATACATATTTTCAATGAGTTTTTAGGACCTCGAGTTTTTCCTTGCCGAGGTGTATGACAACTGAAACCTAGTGACTCTTGTTCCAATTCATCAGGGCGTAGAAGTAATCCACATTGACATACCAGTGGAGCTTTCCAGCATGGTAAGGGATGTTACATTTGATGTAGTTCGTGACCATGCTAAACCACGACTTGTCGCTACCCAACATCATCTCGGAAAAGTTTTGACAGAGCTTCGTGATAAAATACGTGTCAAGGATACTACTCTATTTTCCATATCGACTTCGCTATGCTTCTGAGAAACCAAACGAAGAAGCGCATCAAAGTGCTGATGAGGTACATTGCAGACATGGTAAGGGGAAAAAGAGACATAAAATAAATATATGGAAATTGTTCGTTAGACAGAAGACGTCCTTACCAAATTTCGTAGCCATTGTTGGGGGGTATAGATGTCATTGAAGAACGTGTTCTTCTCTTCATGTCCATCAACAACAAACAATCTATAGATGAAATGCAAATATGGATATGTCAGTCATAAAGACGTTATATAAATAAAATAGAACAAAAAATGGTAAAACTACTAACTTATGTTTTGTGGTGGACATGATCTCTCGGAATTTTTAGGTCCCCAAATATGCGAGTGGAGATGATGATAGGCCATGGGAACCCAGTTTGGGAGCTTTGGGAGGAACATCATCTATGTCATAACGAAGAGAGGCATCTTTGGCACGTTTTGGGCGAATATAAGAAAGTATTGGCTTGGTTTGACGTTTCGAAGATAAGGTGGGGGAATAGGAGACTAAAGCAATAAAATTGAAATGAGAGATTTTAAATCAGAAAATAAAGATATTCTGTTTAATTTTAGAGTATTGGGAGCCCACCTTTGGTTGCAAAGCTTTTTCAGAAGAAAGTTAGACATCACTCCCAACATCGCCAACAGATGCATCAGCCGAAGCGTTGTGGCAGAAAAAAAAAGGAAATGAAAATATTGATGAGCTTATAGTAGAGGACATGTGGAGATGATATTAGGTAAATATACCATGGCGTCTTCTATGTTGTTGTTGGTGGGACGTCTACGTTTGGTCAGTAGTATTCTGATTAATTAAACTCTCGCCGACATGGAGGATCTAATAAACTAACAAGTTTACTGCAAAAGATAGGATGTTGATTAAAAGCCAAAAGAAGATTTTTGGGACAAAGTGTGGACCTTGTTATCTTTGGCAGGAGTGAGGGCATCAACATCGATGATAGGCCCCTTAGCGGAGTCGTTTTCTCTGTCATCCATGTTTTAGTCAGTTTCATGTTGGATAGGTTAGTTGGGAGTTGGCAAAGAGCTGTCCTAAAGATGAAGGTGATACGAACATGAGGTGTGGTTGTATTGCGGCATTGTGTCTGACGTAAACGAGATACTACAGGCAAAAAGATAAAAAGGATGTGTTGGTAGGAAAGAGTAAGAGATAGTAAGGATTGAGGACCATCTTCGGGGAGGGTTTCATTCAAAGTTGAAACAATAGTTTCCTAGCGATGTAGTAAACATGAAAAGAGAAAATTAGTAAATAGGCGGAAAGCAAAACATAGAGACAAATGGTACTTGAAAACCCAGAGTTAATTATGAGAATCTTGATGGCCATATTCTCGCCAATGCCCTCCGGAAAATGCATTGTAAACCGTAATATAGATGATGAAGACGACATCAGGGGACTTAAAGGCAAAAAAAAGAGGGCATTGAAGGGATTACCATTGTTACAGCAGAAGCGATGAAGACTTCATCAACGGACTTAGAATTTGGAATTGCTGAACGCCCTCTTCTATGTTATCTGGGGGTGACGTCTCTTTCAAGGGCTCTGGTATAGGAAACTCTTTTATTTGGGTTTCTTCATCCACATGCAGCGGAGGAGAAAACAAGAGGGGGCTTAGACTGCACATTAAGAATGAATAAGAAAAATTACAACGACCTTGGCATGGAAATTAATTACAGAGAAATATACATCAAAACCCGGTCAACTGAAATAATGTATGACGAAGGCTTAATCCTATACTGCTGCAAAGAAGATAGAACTTTAAGGACACCATCATAATCATCGCATATTGTGTCAGAAAGTACCTTCCCAATCCTGTTTCATCACCAAAACATTCCTTAAGGTTGGCCACCACTATGTTGCCCACATGGTTGATCATTTTCTGTTTAAGAGCAGTGAGCTTTGTAACCAAAATAGTTTTGAATTTCACGTCGAGCACGACTAACTCAGTTGCCAGGATAGATCGACATGTAGCCTCAATCAAGCTTCGCATTTAAGGGACGTCAACAGAGTGGATGGGCGCAAATTGTTGGGTAGCAGCTGAAGATTGGGGAGAAGCAGGTGGAGACGAAGAGGGCTTGGCTTTCATAATATGAGGTTTAGAAGAAGCCCCTTTCAAAATCTTACTCTTAGTCAAAGCCTTGGGCTTTTCCGCGGGAGGGGGATTTATAAGATCTTATTCAATACAATCTCTTATCCATAAATCTTTTTTCCAATTAATTCATTTGTCAATGATAGACAATAAGTACGAGACATTGTTTTCTTCGATGTCTTCGGATGAGGAGATGTCGTACTCGTAGTAGCGGGGCAATCTGGACACCACCTCCAGCTGGGAAAAAAAGTTAGAGGAATACATATCTAGCGGATACACGTATAGAGGGGTGACATGTAAAAGGTGCATAATAGGCCAGAGAATGCTGATGAAATTACTGGATTGAAAATACTACAGTTGGATTGTGCTCTACGGCCATGATATTAGAATTATGGAATGATATGAGGAGACTATGTTTGTCAAAAGGCGGCTCATTGAAAGGCCTGTATGTGGATGTCATCGGAAGCAGAGAAGACAACATAGGGACAGCTTGCAGAAACAAGAGTTGGAACACAATAGTGAAGTTGTGAAATGTAGTATGCGATTGCCAGAGTTTCTGTATAAGTCAGTGTACAGAACTTGTGGAAAAGAGACAGAAAGAAAGAGTTTGAAATGACGAATCCCGAATGACAAAAAACAAACTACAAGATGACAAAAAATTTAAACCAAAAACAATGGACAGATTGCAAAATCCAAAGTTGAAAAACAATTGGGAAATCGTGTAATGTGGTGTGTGACTACATGAGTGTGTCTAAAAGAAGATTGTGAGATTAAACATTCCAAGGCGCGCCGCACCTTTAACTATTCCCAATGTTTGAAAATAAGTTTTCCCACCCCAAGGATATTTCTCGAATTGATCCAAATCCCTCAACATTTTGACTTTCTCACAAAAAAACTTTGGGCTTCACAGATGAACGGATAAGGACACCATCAGGAATGACAAGAATTGCAAGCATCAAAGCTCGTCCACAGGGCATCCTTCTTTCTGGAGGCAAGAGATGGTCTTGTTTCAACCAATTGAGAACAACCTCAACTTCAACATCTGCATGGGTACCCATCAGTTTGTGATAAATAGGCTCATCTCCTTCCAGTGGAGACTGCATCTGCGAAACCTGTGGAGTATCTATGAATGAACATGAGGCAAAAGATATAATGCATAGGATGTAACCGTTGGAACGTAGTCAATATATTCATTGACGTATGTAGTATGCGCTAATAACAGCAGACATAGTTCGAAAGGGCATAGATATAGAGATAGTTGGGTAATAGAGACCAAATAAGTGTATGAAACCAGTGAAGGGTCCATGAAATGCCCGCAATTTAAGCCAATGATGAGGCCAAATTCTCTAAGAGAGAATATGCAAGGACAACCTCCAAAGACGAACCACATCTTGTTTGAAGATTTTGTAACTAAAGATCAACAGAACAAGGAATGGAGCAGCCTACCAAACAAATAACATCGGCGTACTGGCAAGGGGAAGAGTATACCAAAAGAGGACTCCAATAAAAATCATAACTCCATAGAGCCTACGAAAAGCACAACAAGGTGAAGGAGATACTCGGGCTTTGCGGAAGAAATGATTCGGCATCACATGGATACCTATCCACCACAAACAATGGAGAAAGGAGATGCAAAAAATCCACATTGGATAGAGCAGAGGCAAGAATCCCTAACATTTTTGTCCCTGGAAGTAGAAGTAAGAGGATACGGACGTAATCACAACATATATAAGTGATAGGGACATATCTAAAGGAACTATTGAACCCTAATTACTAAAAGAATAAATTCTAGACAAACAAGAGAAAGAATCTGTGGTATACGGTATAGAGACGTCCTGGACTGACATAAATACCAAATACAAGGTGAGCGATCTAGCAAGGGACACCAAAATGAAAACATTTGAGGGGGCGCATGGTTAGAGCAATCAATGGGGCTTTTGCAGAGTATGACACATATTTCAGGAGACGAAATATTTGCATTTCAAATGTCCAAACCCTAGATGACAGAATAGATTTTAGAGTAACAAAAGCAGAAAGCTTCAAAATGTCCTAAGAAGAGCTAACCCTAGATTAGGGAAATGGGACATGCAATTACCTCTTCGTTTCCCTTTGAGAACCGAAACTATTTGCTAGAGAAATGGAGAAACTAACAATGGTGAGAAGTATGAGTTATTAATTTCTCAACGGTATATATGAAGAAAAACAACGAATAATACTGACTCTGATTCATTTCAGAACGAATAAGAGCATCTGCAACACAGTTCCAAAAAGACTCAGATTTCCCAGCGAAACTTTTTTGATTTTCTTTTTCTTTTTGGTTCGATTTAAAAAAAAAAAATCTGACCAATCGCAGGCCGCCATGTGTCAGTGGGCCCGCGATTTGGTGAAAATTGAATAAAGAATCGGTTCTTAGATTAGAGTTTTAAGATATCAATTCTTAATATATTGTGGGTCCCACTGTTATTTTAATAATTTTTAACTTAAGAACCCCTTAAAAACTTGGGGTTGCACATGCTCTAAGGAAACGGTTTGATTCGGACAATTAAATAAAGAATGACTTAACATTTAATGAAAATAGAGAAGGGGAAATTAGGTACTTTTATCACTAGACATGGTTAATAATCTAGTTAATCATGGCATAATCGACGAGAAAAACTGTGTAGTGGCATATTTGACAATTTTGATTTTGAGAATGGCATATTTGACATTTTTTTCTAAGTCAATCCTTTTAAAAATGAGATTGATACTAAACCTAAATTCATTAGCATGCCCATAGTCTCCAATTAAGGTTAGGGGTTTTCCCTTACTTCATGAACCGCCACACCGACTTTTGTCACTGGAAACACGCAGCGACAAAGCTCTTTTAGCAG
Organism: Lepidium aucheri; assembly: GCA_900406435.1. Classification (NCBI taxonomy): domain Eukaryota; kingdom Viridiplantae; phylum Streptophyta; class Magnoliopsida; order Brassicales; family Brassicaceae; genus Lepidium; species Lepidium aucheri. The sequence continues at coordinate 14,979 of OVBA01003147.1, read as the reverse complement.
ATTTTGTGGCCGGAGTGGTAACAGATTCACAATAATTCAGGCGAAAGTCTTTTTGGTGCTCTACTTCATCTCGAATCAAGATCTCTGGTACTGAGAAAAGTTTCAGGCTCAAAGGCTCGATAACACAAATTCTTAGCGGTGGTTGTAACACACCGAAATAAAACTGTGGAGCTTCATCAACTTTTGTAACACGCCGTAAAACAACTATCGAGTTAAATCAACTTCTAGGCAAACTGGACAATGAACTGGCTTGTCAAAGAATGGCAAAAAAGTGTCACTGAGAAAATCCAATGGTTTAGAAAGGACAGCTGATTTGTACTCCCCAACTACATTTTTTGGGATAAGCATTGACATGCTAACCAGTTAAAAAAGTAGAATCTCGTCAATTACTATGATTGATTGGGATAATAAAGACAATGGAGACACCATCCAATCCGACAATAATACAGAAATTAGTATATTTTCCTAAAACACAAAGGAAGGCATCTATAAACGAGAAAAATGAATCAAGGCAAGACAAGCTGATCGAAAAGTCACTCAACAATTAGTTAGCTTGAATCCGATGGAGCGAAACTATATTTGGTCATTTAAAGAATAATTTCATAACTTGTTCTATTTTATTTGTCAAATCCAATCTAATATAAAAGATTTATGACCCGTTGTTTTACGCATAAACAATTTAACGCCCATCGCAAGGTAGAGGGTTTTTCTCTTCCCAAATTGATGTCAAGCTAACAGAAGTATGGTGACTAGAAGCCAAAAAGCAGCACTTGTAGCGCAAATCAGAGAGTCGGTTGCCATCACTGCCAACGTAGGAGTCTACCCAAACGAGATGACAAAATTGGCGAATGAGGAGCAGTTGACCAAAAAAAAACGTCCAAGAACCACTGCACACCCAATTGCCTCCATAGTCCAATCGCACGACAGCGGAGCTCCGAGCCGCGATCGGGAAACTAGTAGAGCAAGCTAAGAAAAATGAGGAAAGGAGCAAGGACCTTGCCAAATTACTGAAAAGGTGGGTGAGCGAACCAGGAGATGAGGTGCACCCTCCTAAGGAGGGCAGACTTTCCGCCAAGCATAGAAGACCAGGGATTTGAAGAGGAGTTTGAGGAAGAACACTATGAGAGGCAGGAAAGCGGTGAGTCGGAGTAAAGAATCGAAACAATGTCGTTGATATACCTTATTTTTATCGGTTTTGAGCTCATTAATTTGTATGTTTTCAGATTGATTGTCTGCATTTTAGAGTCTTTTCAGGTAAAAATAGGTTTATTTCGGATTATACACGCAGAGCATGGGTTAGGATGAATCAGAGAAGTTTCTGGAGTTTCAGCAGTAGATTAGAGATCAAGCGATCAATCCCTTGATCGATCAATCAGTTATCCCAGAGTTGCACTTGACCCATTGATTGACCTACACTCCAAGGATTGATCGATCAATATCCTCACTGAGAGCTGCGCTCGACTCAGCGATCGACCTACACTTTAAGGATCGATCGATCAGACTCCAAAGTGAGAGCTGCGCTCGATTTGTCGATCGACCAAAACTTTGAGAGATCATGCAATCAATGCAGATCGATCGATCAAATCCTTGATTGATCGATCCTCGAACCTGCGAAGAAAAAGACTTAATTTTCCTGTTTTGCACCTGCGATTTTAGGATCATATAAATTGTTATTTTTCACTTTTAGAAAGAGACATATAGTTATTTTTTGGCTCAGAGAGTATTTTGTAAGCAGGAAGAAGAATTCCATCATACTTTTGAGAAGATTTCTAAACGCCTTACTTAATATAATCGATTTTCATGTTCTTCTTTATCATGCCTTCAATTTCTTGTCTAATCATATCTAAGTAGTTACGAATTCATGTTTAGGGTTTCTAGGGACTTAGGAATCAATGATTGGGGACTTAATATGATTTGATCCATAGAATTCTTCATCTATGTGTGTGTGTAATGATTAGATTAGCTTGATCACCAAATCTATTATCTTAGGTTGTTTTACATTCCAAAAGCTTGTAGAATTCCTGAACTAGCATTGTTGAGCAATTGAATCTAACCAACAATAGTTGATTGTTAGAATTAATTGTGGATAATTGAACCTGTTTGTTAAAGCCTATCTAGAATCTGGAACCAATGATAGTTAGGATCTCTAGGTTGTTAGATAGAGTGACAAATACCATGATAGTGGATTTCTCAAACCTTTAGTTTCAGGTCGAGAATGGTGCCTATTTGTTCCTGAATATTTTCCCTTATTGATTCTTATTTCCTGATTAATACCCGATGCTGATGCTTTTTATTATATTTGCAAATCGTTTAAGTTGTTAGTTTTCATTCTGATTATTCTATTGGTATAGCTTGAATTAGAATTGAGTAATTGAAAGTGCAATCTTGGTTCTTCGTGGATTCGATCCCTAAGTACTACTACTTCATTGCTGTGCACTTTTAGTAGATTCATATGATTAAAACTTTGTGACATCATGGTTTTGGTGACCTTGCCGGGGAACTAATTGGTTGCCTTTCAATTGAGATTTGATTTATAGTTTATACTCTTTATTTTTCATTTTTCTTTTGTGTTTTGTTTTTGATTTTCTTTCAGGTGTATGAGCATAAGAAGTCAAGGTTCAAAAAATCTACTTGGTTTTGACAACGAGGAAATTGCTAGAGTGGAACGAGAAAACCATCGAGCCAAAGCAATGAATCGAGATAACCAGAAGACTCCACATAATCCTGAGACTCAGAACACTGTTCAAGGAAACCAAAATGTTCAGCAAACAGTTGAGCAGTTGCAGAGAGATTTAGCCATGCTTAGGAGGCAGCAGCCTCAATACCAAGCTATTGGTGATATGGATACACCTCACACTTACTACCAGAATAGATCTGCTATTCGACCTCCACCTATCCAGAGGCAAGACTATGAGATCAAGCCTCAGCTGATTGGATTACATAAGCAGTATGTCTTCAACGGTCTTATGGGGGGGAATCTGATGGATCACGTTGAGAACTTTGAGGATATGCGCAGCACTATGAGTTTGAATGGAGTCCTTGTGGACTATGTGAAGTGTAAGCTGTTAACCATTCGCTTTCTGATAAAGCTTCTAGATGGTTGTGATCTTTTCCTCCAGGTTCACTCACCACGTGGGAAGAAGTTAGGGCTGCCTTCTTGGATCAGTTCTACACCAAGTTAAAGGCTGCAGCTTTGAGAAGCAAGATTTCAGCATTTCAGCAATGTTTTGGTGAGTCTTTGAATGAAGCTTGGGAGCGATTTAAGGAATACCAACAAGACTGTCCACATCATGGATATTCGGATGAGCAGTTGTTAAACACCTTCTATGGTGGGATTGAGTGGGAGTACAAGAATTCTTTGAATGCAGCAAGTAATGGATACTTCATGACTAACACGAGGAATGAAGCTTTTACCCTCATCGACAACTTGGCTGCGACTTCAGGGAATCATTATCCATAGTATGATCGAGGGTGGAAGGTCAATAATGTAGAGATTCTGAGGATCGATGAGATTGCTAAGAAACTTGCTATGCTTATCAAGGCAAATCAAGGTGGTCAAATAGGTGTGCATCAGCTGGATGACATTATGGAAGTGGTGCAGATTCAGGATGATTCCGAGATGTCGGATGAGTAGAGGGAAGTCATGTATGTGAACTGGCAGAATAGAGGTCAGAATCCTAACTACCTCTTTTACAGGAGCACTAATGTAGAGAACCCCCATGATGTTGTGTTTCTAGCTCCAATTATGCCTCAGGGATCGCCTTTCCAAGGGAAGCCGTTTGTGCAAGGTTCTGGTCAGAGATGGAACAATCAGAAGCCTTTCAACCAGATGTCAGGAGGAAGCAACTGGCAAAAAACGGTCAAGTCATGGCAGCAACAAGCACCGGCATAGCAAGCTCTAGCGAGCTCTTCAGGTACTTCAAATAATGAGATCAAAGCTTTGATCCTGCAGAAGAAGACCACGCGCGAGCTCAACACAAAGGTAGACAGTATGTATAATGATCTGAACAGCAAGTTTATGTCAGTTTCTGTACATCTGAAGAAGCTGAACACTCAAGTAGCTCAGACTGTTGAAGCTATGAGGAGACCTCAGAGAGCTATACCTGGAAAAGTTGAGAAGAATCCAAAGGACTCATGTCATGCAATGTGGTGAAGTCTGATGTTGATGATGGTGCAGCGAGTAAGGCAGAGAAGTATAGTCCTCTGATTCCTTATCCAAAAGAGATGACTAAGCCATAGGATCTAGGAGAGTTCCCCATCCCTTGCATTTTAGGTAAAGTGATTTTCAGTGATGCCCTTTGTGATTCAGGTGCTAGTGTGAATGTCATCTCCTTAGAGAAAATGAAGAAGCTAGGAATTGAGCCTATGCAGGAGCACAACTCTTCTATTTCTTTTGGAGATGCAACTTCTAAGAGCCCTAGAGGAAGGCTAATCGATTTCACTATCCTTATGGGAAATTGCATAGTACCAATCGACTTTACTGTGGTTGATATGGCTAGAGGTGGAGCAGTGCCAATACTATTGGGAAGACTTTTTCTTAACACAGTAGGAGCATAGATCGATTTCCCTAACTAGTGGGTTGTGGTGGAGAAAGTTGACAAGGGAATTTCATACCGATTAGAGTTGCACCTAGTGATATGTGTGGTATGATTAGCATCTCTACTGAGAAGAAAGCTGTCTACGAGTTGGAAGGATTGGCTTCAATAAGTTTGAGTATTTGTGAAGCAGAGTATGAGTCGGATGAGGAATATAGTGTTTGTCGTGAGCTAGCAGAGGACTCGGCTGAGAAAGAAGACACATGTATCCTGGATGCTAAGTCTGATACATAAGTTCATTATGCACAACTTGTATCTTAAGGTTTTTCCAAGACGACTTCGACTTGAATCTTCAGGACCACACATTGTGAAGGAGATTCACCCTGATGGAACTGTAGTGTTGTTGGAAACTATAGGAGCTGAATTCCACATGAAGGATGAATAACTGAGAGAGTTCATCACCGGTAAAGAAGGGATCAAGGGAGTGAACATTCCTCCCAAGTATTAGTCCGCAATCTGAGTAGCACAAAAGTCAAGCTAATGACTTTAAAACAAGCGTTGAGTGGGAGGCAACTGATACACGGTGTTTTATGGGGTTTTAACCCTTATTTTACATGGTTATATATTTTATAGTCTTTTAGTCTGTTTTAGAATCTTTTCAGGTCATAGGTCACATTTGGAGAAGATGAGCTGTTTTGAGTGAAAATGAGCATATGGAGATGCAGAATCATGCAGAACCGTCAGAAGTTTGGATTCTTTTGAAAGCCTTTCCACAGTTGGATCGATCTAAAATTTGGGCACAAGGTAGCTACGTGAGCTAGCTTTTATTTTAAGGTAGTTCGAGGGAAATCGGACAAGTGGTTAGGAAGATATGACAATTTTACCAAAGACATTTCATTCTGGCTGAAAACAGACGCCACCAGAAGATGCGCTCAACCTGTTGATCGACCTTACATCTCAGGATCAATCGATCAGCCCTTGATCGATCCACACCCTTGATCAAGGATCCTCGAACCTGCAAAAAATAAAACCTACTTTTCCCTGTTTTGTACCTGCGAATTTTGGGACCTATAAAAGGGCCGTTTTTCATTATTTTAGGAAGACAATTTCGATTCTGAGTTTCTGTAACCTTAGGGGAGAAGATCTCATCCTCCACAACATCATTGGAGAATATTTCTGAACCCTTTGCTATTTAATTCAATTTATCATTATGTTTATTATTTCTTCTTCTTCGTTTGCTCTTTTTTCTATGTCTGAGTAGTTATCTTATCAGGTTTAGGGTTTCTAGGGATTTAGAAGTTAATGATTAGGGATAATTAGGGATCGAATTCATAGAAGATTCTCCATCTAAACTCTTACTTAATGCTTAGATTAGCCTGATCAACTAGTCTATGAATCTAGGTTGTTAGCTCTCCAAAAGCTTGCTAAAAACCAGAACAAGTTTAGATGAGCAATCGATCCTTAACCAACAAGAGCTAATGTTAAGGTCGATTGTGGATAATTGAACCTATTCATTACTGTATGTTTGAAATTTGGAACCAACGAGAGTTAAGACCTCTAGGTTGTCAATAGAGTAATAAGTACTGCAAGAGTAGACTTGTTATACATTTATGTTCAAGTCGAGAATCGACCTTCAATATTTCCCTGAATAATTTTCCTAGTTAGATTTCTATTTCCTGATGAATGCCGGATGCCTGATGCTTTTTATTTATTAGTTTTATATCGTTATTTGCTTTGTCTTGTTTTGATCCCACTATTGTTTGATTTGTCTTAGCTTGAGTTTAATCTAGAGATCGATAGTGTAACCATAGGTCCTCGTGGATTCAATCCTTAAGTGCTACATCGATATGATACGCACAAGATGTTAAATTGGTATAACTAACCTTGTATCAATTTTGGCGCCGTTGCCGGGGACCAATTGTGTTGCCTTTGGATTTAAGATTTAACTTTAGTCTAAGATTTTTGGTTTTTACTAACGTTTTTGTTTTTGCTTTTTTTTTTCTCTTTGAATCAGGTGTGTCTAACATGAAAGGAAGTTGTTGACCATGACACCTTACATTGATTTTCATACGATGGAGCAGACATTGATGAATGGACCCGTTGCAAATATTTCCAAGATGAGCCATATAAGGAGTCTACGTTTGATGAGAATGACAAAGCAATAGAGGAGATTGCTAGACTCCTCTATGAAGATGAAGCTGAATATGAAAACTGGGTGGCTGAAGGGAAAGTTCGGGAGAAGGTTGTTGTTGAAAATGTTGAACTAGTAAACTAAACTAGTTTTGAGATTGACTTCATTTTTCCATCAACTGCATTTGGTCCTCCAAGTAATTCGAACATCAAGGAACATCTTAGGAAACATCTTGCAATTGTGGGAACTTGCTTTGATGAACATCTGGTTCCACTATTATGGGCAATTGCCTTTCTTCTTTGGCTTGTTGTCTATTGTGAAAACACGAGGAGGACGAAAGATGCATTGGCTCAACCTTTGGATTCTCATAATTAACACCTGAGACCAAAGTCAAGATAATGACTTTAAACAAGCGCTGAGTGGGAGGCAACTCACTAGTAGGTACTTTTCATTTTATGCATTTTTCGTTTTAATTTTTTCTTGGTTTTTTTCGTCTATTTCAGGTAAGAGAAATATGGCCGAGAAACTGCGATCGATCGATCAACACTGGGATTGATCGATCCTAGACTACCAAGAGGTGCACGCTCAATCTTGTGATTGACCATCGAGAGAACGATCGATCGATCGTGTCTTCACAGAGCATGCGTTCCACCCAACGATCGACCTCCACAAGAGTGATCGATCGATCATCAAAAAGAGAGTCACGGAAGATACTCGTTGATCGATCAATTCAGCCCATGATCGATCAATCATCGAGCCAGGTAAGTCTTCTGATTTTGAAAACCGGATTTGAGTGGTTTTTGGGAGAAAAACTTCAGATTTTCAATTCTTCATATCTTCCTCGTTTCTAATCGGATTTGAGTGATTTTTGAGCCTAACCCATTTGGATTTTCATCTTTTTTCTGATTAGATAACTCTCTTTTTGGTCTGTAAAGGCATTTTTCTCTATTACCCTATTTATTTTCGGCAAAATTTTGGGAATTTGGGTTTTATGAAATTCCATTTTTTCATGATTGATTATACAAAATTCTTGTGTTTTCACTCTTATATGATGATTTTGAGTTTTCTTTACAAAATTTAGATAGATTTTCATTGATTTTGATATTTAGGTTGAAAGAGAATTTTAGAGAAATTTGAGAATTTAAGATTAGAATTGAGACGATGTTTGATTGATTGATGCATTGCTCGATGTTTGTATGTGTTGATTATTGAATTCAACAATTGATTTCACAGTTATCTCATTCCAATTTAAGATTTTTGATTTTCTCATGCCTTTTGGAGGAATTGAAATCTCTGTTTTTCTTTGGTTGTTGATTTACAAAGAATGGTTTGAGTAGGTGTCTGAGCACTTTTGTCCGACCACAATCAACTTTTGTGCCTGACCTTTAAATCGATCTCATCACTGATGATCGTTTGGTCCAACTCTCCAAGCACTTGAGATCGATCAATCCTCTTAGATATCGATCGATCCAAGATGCTCAGGTTTGTTTCACTTCTCCATTGTCTCTCTTATTGTTCCTATGATATTTTTGTGCAAGTTGTACTTCTTTCATATTTATTTTCATACCGGGATGGTGTGAAGTAAGTCTGGGGGAGTACACTTGTGGTGACTAACATGTTTTGTTTCTTTTGTTTTCTTTTTGAATCTTTTTGATGTTTTTATTGAGGAATAGCCATATTTTCAGGAACTTAGGTGACCATTGGTTCAAGCTTGACAGAGATCTATGACTATTGGAAAACCTAGAGATTGTGCAACTTCTCAATGTTACCCATATCATCTCGGGTATTCGAAGAATCTCATGTCAACTTCACACTTAACTTGACTTAATTATCTTCTCAAGGGGATTAGTATGCGTCGGATCGGATTCCTCTCTTCAATCCTAAAAGACTTATTTGTGTGAGTATGGTTTCCCCTCTCTTAATCATTGTGTGGTGTTTGTGCTTATTCTGAAGTAACTAGTTGACAAAGTTGTGCATTGTGGTAAGCTAAAAGTAAAAGTTCTCAAAAGACGCTACTTGTGTTTATGTAATGATGGTAGCCTGAGATTTACTTCAATGATGGTACCGATTTCTTGAACACTAATTGCTTACCAAGGGAAACTCCGATGAAGCTACTCTTGTTTACATTCTTTGAGTTACTAAAGAACCATCCAATAAAAAAATACAATGATACCCTACGTAAGTAGGGAAAAATTGGTTGTGCAGCCGATAGAAAAAATAAAATGATACCCTAGGTAAGTAGAAAAAATCAGCTGAAAAGTGAAAGAAATGAGAGGAAAGGAACCATAGTGAAGATAGTCTTTGTGTTCAGGTTATGGCTGACGAAGAATCCATGTGTCCTTTGATCGATATTCCCTTGATGAGACCACACTTTGGTACTTTAGGAAGTCGGCATGGTGCATTTGGATTTCTTGTTTGGATTGTGGGGTTTGCTTGGGAGAGATGTAAAGTCTGAGGGAAGTACAAGGTGGCCCCAACTCTGTCAGGTATATTTTCATGTGTACTAAAGGGATTGTTTTTGTGGTGTTCGTAGGACGGAAGGAGTTCCCGTTTTTTCAAACCTCTTTTCAGTCTTTTCTTGCTTGAGGACAGGCAAAAAGCTAAGTCTTGGGGAGGGGGAAAGGACTTCCCACGTTTTCAAACTTCTTTCTCATTCTTGGTTTTTCGATTGGCAAAGGTATGGCTTCCAAATTGATGATTTTGGAGCCATACCTCTAACTTCTTCAATTCTCAACCATTTTCTTTGATTCAAAAGCCTAACCTGATCAAAATTTCCTCCTCTTTCCAATTATTCATTCATTTAACTCGATTGGCAAAGGTATAACTTTTAAATTTTTGATTCAAAGTTGCGACATTGGTGAGACTTTTTGAGAATTTTGGATTTCGATTTATTGTTGTTCAAATGTGTTAAACTAATATGTAGTAATGATTCTATGATGATTTCAAAGCCTCTTACCGATTATATTCTTAGATTGTTGCCTAGAAATCGATTGTTAGGTTGTTGGAGAAAATTGTAGAATTTTTGATTTTTTGGTTTGAAATGGAGAATTTGTGTTATTAGTTGAAGCATTAATGGATGATTTAGATGATATATGATTGGTTTAGCAATTGATTTCACATAATTCTCGTTTGAATTCCATATTTTCCATTTTTCATCAATTTTTGAGGATATTGAAATTTTTCGGTTTTCCTTTGTTTGATCAATTTAGTGCAGATTATAGCAGGCAAGCAACCTTCTCGTAAGGTCAGACGATTGACTAATGTTGAGGCCGGCCAGTCCTCCAATCCCATAGTTTTTGAACGCACATGTTTGCCTTGGCCTAGACCGGATAAAGAACCGTTCGAGAAGAACTTAGGCAATCGTTCTAATCCTTCACTGTTGAAGAACGATCATGCCTACCAGAAGAGGACTGAAGATTCGAGATGGTAGAGTTTCCATAGCGTGTTCTAGCATCAGATGTTGAGGAACAAGCTTGTTCTGACCAAGTTCTTATGTCCGACAATATTGAACAGACTTGGCATTCTCGATGATGTGACTGTGATGCTCGATAGACTTGGCCTTGGTACCTTTATGACCAAGCCTCAGCCGTTGTACCCGGAGCTATTTAGGCAGTTCTTAGCCTCTTGTGACCTCCACCTAGCAGCCGACCCTCATACTCCTCTATATGCATCCTACTTGACGTTTATGTACCATAGATTTGCTACCATTTGACCATTGGACAGATCTGCTCAATCAATAGGTTCTGCGAGGAAGCCGACAATCAGCTACCTTCTCACTAACGTACTCCTCTTGATGCTCTTTGGAAAATCTTAGCTGATGGTACTTTTTAGGGACGAGATTCCAAGCTCATATACATCCAAAATACTGCGATTCAGATTGTTGCTAAGATGTTGGGATCGACTATTCTATACAAGGAAGTCAACCCTGCCGTGACCAAACCAGAGTTGGAGATAGTCATCATGCTTTATACCCTGCGATAACTAACTTGTACGGTTCTACACCTGCTCCTGATGTCAGTCCTTGTGACATCAACTAGGGATATGTGTTCGCAAAGCTGCTTCCCAAACATCGTTTCAGAGGCACTCCGGATCAGCCTATCAATGAGATGATAGGTAGTCTCTTGACCTCCATGTTTGAGTATTTTCAGTTGGATCTTTGTGAGACTGCGAAGGTGGAGAGGATAGCTTATGTTGATGATCGGGTATTGACCAACTTCACCTACCTCACTGAGCGGACAAAGTGGCGCTACTTCACTAGAGACATCGATCCTTATCTTTGTTCCTTGCCTGCACCTGAGAGCACATCTCTACTTGTAGGGATAATGTACTCTTTGAGCCTCACATTACACATCCTGAGATTGCAGTGCGAGAGCAACAGCAGCCATAGCCTCACCGACGAGCTCCACGGAGGCGTTCATCGGCAGCAGCTCCAACTTCTACAGAGCAGCAATCCAACATTGCTCAGACCCTCGAGCACATCATTCCAGAGTACAGTGCGGAGACCAACGTTGGCACTATGAGACTGAGTAGAGGAAGCATTCGATGAGGAGACGCCTTCGAGAAGCACTTAGGAGGATACTCGTCGCATTTTGCATGAGTGCACCTGCTATGGATCAGCCAGAGTAGCACTATAGTTGATGCTCGTCGATCAGACGTTGCTGGACATCGATCAGGGGTTGATTCCAAGGACATAGAGGAGCAGCCACTCAAGCAGCGCCTTCCATGTCGACGTAAGCGAGCACCTGGAGACCGAGAGAATCAGAGTCCTGAGTGATCGGTTTATCTACCCTTTTTCTTTCTTTTATTCTCAATTTTTGTTTCTTTTATGCATAAGTTGTGATCTTCTCTAGCTTGTTTACACACCGGGACGATGTGAAGTAAGTCTGGGGGAGATAAACTTGCTGTGACTAACGCTATTTGCTTTGTTTTTTCTTCTTTTTAGTTTTCATTTTGAGACATTAACTCTTTCTATGTTATGTCCTTGAGCTTTTGAAACTTGTTGTCTAAGGAACTATGATTTTGAGGATTGCTGCACTCTTATGCTTTTAGAATCATTGATATGCACTTCTTGGGAATCGATGACTATTGGAAAACCTAGATACAAAGCATCTTCTCAATGACACATATTGATTTTCAGGTATTCGAAGAATCTATGCCGATTTCAACTTTAACCTGACTTAATTTTCTTGTAAAGGGGTTTGGTATGCATTGGATCAGAAACCTCTCTTCAGTCCTGAAAGACTTATCTGTGTGTGTATGGTTCCCCTCTCTTAGATATTCAAATGTTTACATTCTGAAGTAGCTATAAAACAAAGTTGAAGCAACACTAAACTTGGCTAAGGATCGAAAAATATGTTCAAATGAAGCCACTTTTGCTTTCATTCTTTGAGTTGCTAAAAAACCAACCAGTTGAAAAAATAAATTGATACCCTAGGTAAGTAGGGAGATATCTGGTTGGACAACCAAAAAAAAAAATAAAATGATACCCTAGGTAAGTAGGGAAAGATTGGTTGAGCAGCCGATAAAAAAATGATACCCTAGGTAAGTAGGGAAAAATCGGCTGCAAATGAATGGAATGGGAGGAAAGGAGCCATATGAAGATAGTCTTGTGTTCAAGTAAAGGCTGATGATGAGTCCATGTGTTAATTGATCAATACTCCCTCGATGAGACAACACTTAGATGATTAGGAATTCAGTATAGTGCATTTGGGTATTTTGATGTTGATTATGGAGTCTAATTGGCAAGAAGCTAAGTCTGGGGGAAGTACAAAGTGGTCTCGATACTAATAGGTAAGTATTGATTGGTTCATATGGAGTGTATTGTGCAATGTCTGATGACGAATGAGTTTCTTGAGGGAATCTTCTCGTTAGTCTTTTCTTTCTTTGCTTGAGGACAAACAAGAGGTTAAGTCTGGGAAAATTGATATACCTCTATTTTTACTAGTTTTGAGCTCATTAACATGCCTACTTTTAGAGTTTCTGTCTGTATTTTGTGTCACTTTTAGGTGGAAAACGTAGAAACTTGGATTATTGGCATTGAAGTCTCATTTGGATGGTTTTGGAGCATTACATGAAGTTTTACTGAAAAGGCCTATGATCGACTGATCAACATCTTTAGCGCTCGATCAAGCCTTATTGCTAGAACATCGCTCGACCCCACGATCGACCTGATGTGTTGGAGATCAATCAAACAAGTCCAAGATCGATCGATTAACTCCATGATCGATCGATCAACGAGCTATGAAGAAAATACCTAATTTTCCTTTTTTGCACCTAAATCTTAGGACATATAAATACTTCTATTCTATTTCTTTTTGGGCACTTCGACCATTATTCACAGAGAACTTTTGAGTTAATTTGTAAGCCAAAGAGAGAGAGAATTCAACACTGAAAAGAATCTCTAACCCTCTATTACATATTTTTATGCAATTCAAGTTTATTTCCATTATGTATTTTGTTTCTATTTTGATTATGCCTAAGTAGTTCACCAATCAGGTTTAGGGTTTCTAAGGATTTAGGAATCAATGATTATGGAAAAATAGAGTTGAATCTAATAAGAGTATTCTCAATCTAATAGCCTCATCAACTAATCTATGAACTTAGGTTGTTAGCTTTCCAAAAGCTTGCTAGGAATCTGAACTAGGTTAGATGAGCAATCAATCCTTAACCGCGATAGCTGATGTTTAGGTTGAGTGTGGATAGTTGAACCTACTTGTTTAATGCCTATTTGTGATTTGGAACTAACAATAGTTAGGACCTCTAAATTGTCAAGTACTGAGAGAGTAGACTCGTTATACCTTTCCGTTCAAGTCGAGAATTGAACCTAAGTAATACTCTGAATAGTTTTCCTATCTAGATTCCTACTTCCCGATGAATACCCTATGTCTGGTGCTTTTATTATTAAGTTTTACATCGTTTAAAGTTGCTTGTTTGTCTCTTGAATTTCTACTAGTGTAGCTTGAGAAACATAGTTGATGATCAAAAGTGCAATTCTTGGTTCCTTGAGGATTCGATCCCTATAGTACTACTACTTCATTGCTCTGTACTTGCTAGACTGCTTAGGGTTAAAACCTGATCACATCATGAGACCGCACTTAGAAGCTTTAGGAAGTTGATATGGTGAATTCGGGTTACTTTCTTGGATTGTGGAGTTCAGCTTGGGTAGTTCTCAAAGTCTGGGAGAAGTACAAGGTGGTCTCGATTCTGATAGGTAAGTATTGTGTGGTTTACTATGGAATTGATATGCAATGTTCTGATGACGAATGAGTTCCTTTGAGTGGAATCTTTATGTTAGTCTTTTCTTTCTTTGCTTGAGGACAAGCAAGAAGCTAAGTCTGGGAGAATTAATATACCTCATTTTATCGGTTTTGAGCTCATTAGTTCGCATGTTTTCGGATTGGTTGTCTGCATTTTAGAGTCTTTTCATGTAGGAAACAGTTTATTTTGGATTATACACGCAGAGCACGGCTTAGGATGAATCAGAGCAGTTTCTGGAGTCTCAGCAGTAGATTGGCGATCGAGCGATCAACCCCTTGATCGATCGATCACTTATCTCATAGAGAGCTACGCTCGACCTGTTGATCGACCTCTACTCCAAGGATTGATCAATCACTATCTTCATTGAGAGCTGCGCTCAATTCAGCGATTGAACTACACTTCAAGGATCGATCGATCGGACTCCACAGTGGGAGTTGTGCTCGATTCGTCGATCTACCAAGACTTTGAGAGATCGTGAAATCAATGCAGATTGATCAATCCTCGAACCTGCGAAGAAAAAGACTTAATTTTCCTATTTTGCACCTGTGCTTTTGGGATCATAAAAATTGTTATTTTTCACTTTTAGAGAGAGATACAAAGTTATTTTTTGGCTCAGAGAGTATTTTGTACATAGGAAGAAAAATTTCATCATACTTTTGAGAAGAATTCTAAACCCTTTTACTTAACATGATTGATTTTCATGTTCTTCTTCATCATGCCTTCAATTTCTTGTTTAAACATTTCTCCTCAGTCTCCGTGTTCATAGAAGGAGTGAACATGCCGACGAACCTAGTGATTTGCGAAGTGGAACTATACGATGTGATCTTAGGAATGGATTGGCCTGGAAAGCATAAAGCACGCATAGATTGCTATCATGGTAGAGTTGAGTTTGAGAATGAAGGANTGGTAGAGTTGAGTTTGAGAATGAAGGAAAATGGTTAGTGTATCAGGGAATCCAACCCACTTCAGGTAGTCTGATTGTCTCGGCTATCCAAGCGGAACAGGTGCTCGAGAAAGGATGTGAGGCGTATTTAGTTACGATCTCAACGGTTCAAG
>OVBA01003146.1:0-29671 GCA_900406435.1 Lepidium aucheri | reverse complement strand
TTCTAAAATGACAGATACTAGATTGCAGAAACTTATATCTTCATGAACTACTGACAGATAAGTNACAGATACTAGATTGCAGAAACTTATATCTTCATGAACTACTGACAGATAAGTTCCTTTAACATTGTCAAATTCAAACTCCCAATCAGTGGAGTTTATAAATTTCCACAAACCAGACACACAATAAAGCTCAATTGTTTAGAACCTGCGAAAAATGTAAACTTTATCAAGAAACAAGGATACGAAAAGAATAAAAATTTTGTATTTGAAAGACCGAAATGAGAAAAGGGTAAAAATGAAAATCAAATACAAAAACAAAACTAAGCAAAGCAATTTTTAAAAGCATCTATAAGATAGCTTATAAAAACATACATACAAACATTTATAAGATAGCATATAAAATGTAACGTAACAACAAACATTTTACGTAGACACTTTTTTATAAGGTAACTTATAAAACCTTATAGATATATTAGAAGCATAAAAAAATTTATAAGGATTTATAAGCAAACTTATAAAAATCTTAGAAACATGAAGAATACGAAGAAGATGAAAACACACAAAAAATAAAATTCTCTGAATCGCGTTTAAAAAAACAAATGAATATACATCCAAATAACGTAATAGATTGCACAAATAAGAGATCGAGTAATCATAAAGATAAAATCGCAAACCTAAACCTAATAACCGCATATATAAAGTTCAAAGTATCAAATCACAAAACTAAAATCGCAAAACACAGATCTGAAAACAAAAATCGTAGAGATTTCTTTCGATTTTGATGAAACTTTAGTCGTAAGATGAATCGATTAAAATCGCAATACTTTAATATAAGAAAGAAAAAATCAGAATGTCGAAATACACTAAGGGGTGGAAAAAAGAAGCAGAAAATATAATTAGGATTGTAAAGGCAATTTATAAGGTAGCTTATAAAAACATACATACAAACATTTATAAGATAGCTTATAAAACGTAAGGTAACTACAAACATTTTACGTAGACACTTTTTTATAAGGTAACTTATAAAACCTTATAGATATATTAGAAGCATAAAAAAATTTATAAGGATTTATAAGCAAACTTATAAAAATCTTAGAAACATGAAGAATACGAAGAAGATGAAAACACACAAAAAATAAAATTCTCTGAATCGCGTTTAAAAAAACAAATGAATATACATCCAAATAACGTAATAGATTGCACAAATAAGAGATCGAGTAATCATAAAGATAAAATCGCAAACCTAAACCTAATAACCGCATATATAAAGTTCAAAGTATCAAATCACAAAACTAAAATCGCAAAACACAGATCTGAAAACAAAAATCGTAGAGATTTCTTTCGATTTTGATGAAACTTTAGTCGTAAGATGAATCGATTAAAATCGCAATACTTTAATATAAGAAAGAAAAAATCAGAATGTCGAAATACACTAAGGGGTGGAAAAAAGAAGCAGAAAATATAATTAGGATTGTAAAGGCAATTTATAAGGTAGCTTATAAAAACATACATACAAACATTTATAAGATAGCTTATAAAACGTAAGGTAACTACAAACATTTTACGTAGACACTTTTTTATAAGGTAACTTATAAAACCTTATAGATATATTAGAAGCCAAAAAAATTTATAAGGATTTATAAGCAAACTTATAAAAAACTTAGAAACATGAAGAACATGAAGAACACGAAGAAGACGAAGAACACGAAGAAGACGAAAACACAAAAAATGAAATTCTCTGAATCGCAATAAAAAAACAAATGAATATACATCCAAATAACGTAAAAGATTGCACTAATAAGAGATCGAGTAATCATAAAGATAAAATCGCAAACCTAAACCTAATAACCGCAGATCTAAAGTTCAAAGTATCAAATCACAAACCTAAAATCGCAAAACTCATATCTGAAAACAAAAATTGCAGAGATTTCTTTCGATTTTGATGAAACTTTAATCGCAAGATGAATCGATTAAAATCGCAAAACTCAGATCTAAAAACGAAAATCGCAGATCTTTCTTTCAATTGTGATGAAACTTTAATCGCAAGATGAACCGATTAAAATCGCAAAACACAGATATGAAAATGAATCAGAAAATCAGCATAGAATGGATGTTTTAGTTTTTTTAAAATCGATTCATCGAATCAATGAATCGATAAATCAAAGAATCAGAAAATCAGTTCAGAACTGAAGAAGGGTAAAAATAGAATTACGAAAATTAGAGCGGCATATTTTGAAAAAATAAAATCACAGACGCATTTTTGAAAAGGGGTACACTGAAAAGGGCAATTATCAAAATTTCTCAACTTTTATAGGGCTAGAGATATTGGATTCATGATTCTATAAAGTCTATAAAAGTTTTGTATTATTCAAAATTTATGTAAGAATTTTGTATAGTCATTGAATTAAAATATTGTGCTATTGGTTTCTTGGTTCTACCTATTCCTTAACAAAATACAATCTTCCAAAATATTTTATCTTGATGAGAGATTCTCAAAGTCATTTACTATGACTAGAAAATATATAAAAAAATTCTTAAACTATAAAATCAAGAACAATGAATCTAGCAATAATTTTAAAATAATTTATAATATAGTTTATTAACAATTTTGAACATACCTTCCAATTTGATATATTTATTAGTAAAATTTATGGCTTTTTGTTGAATACAATTAATAAAATTTATATAAAAACAAACTATAAAATATTATGTAATATTTCGTATGAGAAAATTTGTAAATGTAAGAATCTATAAGAATATTCAAACTCTGCAAAAAAATTGAAGAATTTTAAGAAGTGCCCTTTTTAATATATCTTTTCGGAATAATTTTCCTTGAAATTTGACTTTTCAAAAATGTCTCTCACTAATAAAAAATGACGAAAATACTCTCAAAATTTTTTTAATAAATTTTTTTTTGTGATTTTTTTCACAAAATAATTTTTTTCGTTAAAAAAACTTCTCGCCAGAAAAAAAATTTATGAAAAAAGTTTTTATAAAAACAATTTTCCCGCCAAAAATTATATAAGTTTGATTATAAAGCTTTACAAAATTTTTATAAACACCTTATACATTTTATGAACACCTTATAATTTTTTTATAAACACCTTATAAATTTTTTTTAAGGAATTACTAAAAAGGCCCTTTTTGAAATGCCCTTTTTCAAAACATACCCCGTAATGACCATTTCTCTTTCTCAATTTTTAAAAGAAAATGTAGGTTTTGAAAAGCGTACATGACAATAGGGGTATTTTTGAAAATCCCCCTATTAATTTATAAGATACTTTATAAATTTTATAAGCTCTCTTATAAAACCTTATAAATTTTATAAGCTCTCCTATATAAAATTTTATAAACTCTTTTATAAAAAATATTCTGGAAAAATATTGAGAAAAAGAAATTTGACAGAAAAGAATATTTTTTGGCGGGGTTTTTTTTGTGGGAAAATTGTTTTTTTTGGCGGGAAAAAAGTTTAAAAATTATAAAAATAATAATAACCTAAGGGTATTTTGGTCATTTTTCCATAATTAGATTTTTGAAAATATCTAAAAATGAGAGCAATGATGAAAATGTCTTCCTTTGAAGGTTATTTTTGTATTCCCCCACTATTATTTTCCATCTACATTGGATTAATCTAAATTTAGTAAAACGGAGGTCCCTTACTTTTTGAACCTTAGTTTGTAAGAAATTTAAAAAAACTCCAGTTGAAAATTACAAGGAAGTTTTTAAAAGTTTTGTTAATTTCTGGCAGAAAAAACCTAACCTAATCACGGTCTATTTATTTAGGTAAATAAAAAAACAAAAAAACACGTTCTCAACTACCCTCACCTTGCTCACTTTACCATCATAGACACAATCAATTCTTTTAGTAACCGATTATGTCGAATCATATTTATGTAAACGAGATTTTTGATTTTCATTGTGTTCTAAAAAAATGGCGAACAAGAAACTGAAGTAATTGAAGTCTAACAAGCATTTGCCTATGTCATTACCCTCTCTATCGTTGAGTCTGAAACCCCATCAAAATTTTACAGTGTCCCTAAATTTTTTTCCTTTTATCTGTACTAGATTACAGATTTGATGTTTCTTCGTGTTAGTTCATGATTATTTTGTCTGTATTTTTGATTTATTAAGTTGAATTTTGGTTTGGTGGATCTTATGATGCATATTTATACGAAGCTTTGAAAAAACTGTAATTTGTCCACTATAAATCGTAAATTACCTCTGGTTTATATTTTGCAGAACCATGGATTTTGTAAGTTGAAAATAATGTTCGATCTGGTTTCATCTCGATTTTATGTCTTGCTCTCATGGTTCGAAACTGTTCATTTCGACAAACTGTTCACTGTGAGATTGAAGAAGCTTAGCTATGGTCTTAGTGATCATTGTGACCTAGTCCTCGTTTCTCAGAAAGTATGTGTTGGTGTTTATAAAGGTGTCACAATCGATGAGTTAGCCGTTGAGACTACTACTGCTGTTATGACCGTAAACCATCTCGATTACGCATCCGTGAGTGTTTCTTTATTTTTGATTACTCATTTTCAGATTTACGTTTTGATACGCCGAGTATACAAATATTGCATCTTTGCGATGAGATTGTTTGGTTTGATCGGATTGATGCTTACGAATATGGGAACATAATCACGAAATTGGTTTCCTATGCACGATTTTCACAATTTATTGTGCTTAATCAGTTTTGGTTTTACGTTTGATACGCTCATAATCGAAATCCCTAGGTTGAATTACACGAATTGCATCTTAGTGATGAGATTGTTGCTTAATCTGATTGATTTATCCAAGGAAATTGATTTCTTATGCTTAATTTGATAAATTGATTATGGATTTAGCCAAGAAATTGAATTTCTCCATGTTAAATTGTTGCTTGATCTTATTTTCAGTTGGCTGCAAGGATTGCTGTATCGAATCTCCACAAGAACACTAAGAAATCATTCTCTGAGACGTGAGTTTTTCTCATTTCCAGATTATCCATCACTGCTTATCTGGAAGTAGCTTCTTCGCCTTGCCTTGACAAAGAAAGATTTGATTTGGATTCTATACATATTGACAAAGGTCTAAGAGATAAGGTATGATTTTATTAGAAGCATTGCCTCTAATCATCTGATTATAGCCATTGATTTTATCACAATCAAGATCTGTGCCCATGAATTGATTTTGAAATCTTAAATTTACTGGTGGAGTGTTTTAAGATTTGAACTGGATTACTGCACGTTAGTTGATTTCTAGCAGGTCGGATTCTTTGTTGTTTTCATTTCTGACTATCAAAGGCAACTTCTTTCGTTTCCCTGCTTCACTATTTCCTTTTTTTGTTTGGAGAAACGGTGTATTTTCGGGTGTTCTAAATGGATAATCTATTAGAGCCAAGTGTGAGAATAATGGATTCTGTGTAAGAAACTGATAATGATATCAATTACTTAAATTTTGTGTGTAGTTTCTTTTAGCTAAAAGTTAAGAGTCATATTGTCGTATGTTCATATGACAATTTGTTATAAGAAAGGTTGATAGTATTGTAGGTAAATACAAAGAGCTTGTTGTGATCTTTTTATCAGTATCTTCTTCAGGTTTTGGCTCTCCATAAGAGAGATATGTGCTGATTTGTTAATATGTAATCCTAGGTTCACTTGGCATGGACATTGGTGAGTGGGTTTTGTTTAAAAAAGCATCTAAGGTTAAGACCAGTTATTCATAAAATTGTGGATGAGCATAGTAATAATATTTATATGCAGGAGAATTGTAGCCATTCCAACCTCAAAAGCCAATGTCTAGCATCCGATAGCTATTTATCAGAGTTAGTCTTGTGAAGCTCTTGATGAGTCTTAAAGGTTTTAGAACCAAGTTACCTTTGCTCTCTGTTTACCGTTGATTTTGTTGTTTCTAAGTATGCTTTGTTGTTTTGAAGATGATTCAGGAAGTGCTTTAAGAGGAAACTGGTGGCAAGGTATATGCTTCCTATCTTTAGTCATTTTGTTGTGTTCCTGAGAATTCATGTTTCGTTAGGCATCTTTGCAACTTCAGCGAAATGTTATGCTACAAAAATACTAAGGAATGATAAATCCAAACAACCATTACACAAACATATCCTTTACTGTCATTATCCAAATTGAAACTTAAGTTTTGGCTTCTTTCAAATTTTTTTAGGTGAGCCAATCTTTGAGCCAAAGGACTGGGATTAGAGATCATAAAGAGTCTTAGTGTATCAATAAGGGAAGATACTACGCTCCCGATTTAGAGCAGGATTTTAGCTCAAGATACGATGGCAAAGATGTGGTCGTAGAAAACTTGAGAGACAGCTTTGTGTTTTCAAGGTGGCAAATGAAACTGGCAAACTTTGGGTCTGGTGGGATTACGTTACTGATGTCACATGAAGGAGAAGAAATACAACAAAGAATGTGCTGAGTCTGTTATCAAATCTCTTGGTAAGTATCTCAAAAGCTAAAAGAAAAGCAAAATTCACCGATATTTATTATTTTTGGAAAATGAGGTCATAATTTCTGTATATGTTTCTACAGGACTTGATAGCAGGAAAATTGACAAGTGTATGGGAGACCCTGAGGCTGATTCGGACAATACAGTTCTTAAGGAAGAACAAGATGCTCAAGTAGATTAGTCTTCTGTGATCTTAAATTTTCTTTGGGAAAATTGGAGTTATGTTCTTTAAGTAATGAGTGTCGGATTGATATTTTATATGGTGTAGGTTGGTAAAGGTTCAAGGGGTGATGTTACCATATTGTCCACCTTGGTTGTCAACAACCGATAATACCGATGTTTGTCTTGCAATGTTTAACTTAAGACTTCAATACTTGTAGTTTACCATGTTATATAAATGTTCTTCTTATAGGCAAACTAGAGAAAAATGCAGTACTCAAGCCTTTATGCTTTGGTTTTCAGGAGACCACTGAACCAGCTATATGCTCTAGTGCAAGTATAGCATACATATTCAAAATGCCTAGACTAGGAATTTTAATTAGATGCCTAATGATCAGTTTTACAAAAAAAATTGTTGGAATGTAAACTACACTTTTGATCACAATATTAAGACTTACATCCGTCTTTTTGTTTTGCAATCTACTATTGCATTAACATAGATGGAAACAAAAAAATGCTTGGATAACAATGGTGGTTGTTGGGAAAATAAATCAGCCAACATATCTGTTTGCAAGGTAAATTGTGATATTTCTTAGGAAGAATTTTTGTTATATATATATATATATTAATCTTCTTAATTTGCAGGATACCTTTCATAGAAAAGTATGCGTGTGTACTATAGTCGATGGTGTGCAATTCAAAGGAGATGGTTACAACTATTGTGAGTGTGAGTGTTGGAAACATTTTTTATATAAGTTTTTATGTTATACAATGGCAAGTTTTGACTAAAAGTAAAAAATAATACAATGACAATATGGCAATATTTCATATAATTTTATATGTTTGGTTCCCATGTCTCTGCTGAAATTTAAAATATAATCTTGGTTGCATGATCGTAAAAACTTTCATAGCAAAATAATTTTATAACAGAACCAACTGAGCTCAGATATTATGTTCTTTGCTTTATTGTTGTTGTACTTCTGTTGAATCACATTTCATATGATTTGGTGACAGAGGAAAAGATATACCAGAATTGTTAAAGATATCGACCATTCTTTTGGTAAGGTGCAATTATTGAAGAATTTTGAAACATGTATTTTTAACATAAATTAAATTTGTTGTTAGGAAATATTTTATATTATACACATTTTCTATTTTCAAAGTAGTTATATATTATTCCAAATCCTGATGAGGTCTATCGACTAACTTCATTTATATAGATTTCAATTTAAATATATGTACACCAAAAAAATTTCTTCTTGAAAACACATACGAATATTATAAAATAAAAATATGTTGTTATATATCAAAGAGAAAGTAAGATATATCAAGATTCAAATGTGCAACATCCATCTATTACTATCTCAATAAATCATATAAAATACGATAACAAAAAAAATATGCCCACATATATATCCAACATAAGTTTTTACCTTGCAGTACTTTACAAATTACTAAATATCTCGAATTCCAAATCAATCTGCGCCTAACCATATTGGTTGTTATATTTCAAAAAATACCAAATATTTGACCTACTATATAAATATATTCCCAACTTATGTTTTGTATTAATTAAATTATACAACTAACTTTAAAATCTCGAACATTATGTAATCTCACGCGTCCAGCGTGGGTAGCATCCCAATAATTAATAAAAGGGAAAAACTAAATATATTTAATATATTGATATTTGTTAAATATATTAACTAAAATTTCTTAAATTCAAACTAAAATATTAAAATTGATTATAACCCAAAAATCATATAAAATTTTATTAAAATTTTAAACTATTAAAAGTGATAATTTAAATTAAAATTAGTATGAACCTGATTGGAATTGCTTTTTTTTTTGGAAAGCAAATTTTTTGTTAAATATTGAAATTAAATCAATCATACTTTAGAGTCAAAGATAAATTAGGGTATGATTAATTTATTTTCTGTATCATACAAAGATTTTAGCTTTTAAAGCTACAAAACAAAAGCAATTCAAATCAGGCCTTTTGATTAGCAATTGCTTTTAGGTGGTAATTTTGAACAATAAAGATATTTTTTATGAAATTGAAATTAAATTAATTATACTTTAGAGTAAAAAATAAACTAGAATATAATTGGTTTAATTTATTTTATACAAAAAAATTTGTTTTTCAAAATAACAAAACGAAAACAATTCCTATCATCACTTGTATCTGTATATTTTTAAAATAGATAAATGATAAAAAGTTAAATTTTCATAAATTAATTAATATTATATTAATAAAAGATTTAGTGAGATACTAAATTAGCTTGACACCTATTGTCTTTTGATAAAAGGTGTGACACCTGTTGTTGGGAAATGTCTGACTCTGTTTCATGTTTTTAGCTATATATAACCAAGTTAAAAACAAAAAAGAAAACATATAATTGCAACTTAAATAATACAAAATTCTAGCAAATCATCCATTTATTTGACGGCGAGAATATCTGTTTTTATAATCATTTTATGGTACAGTGACAATAATAATTAAGTAAGATATAAAACCGTCCAAAAAGAACAAAGATTGCAATTTTTTGGCTTGAGGATAATATCTTTTCAATAAATTTTCTAAAATAGACTAACTTGAGGTATGGGATCCCTCTAAAAAGTAGCTAGCCATATGTCATTTTTTTTTGTCAACAGCCATATGTCATTTAGTCAGTTTATTTTTTATTTTTTATGCCATATGAGGATTATTTTTTATTTTAATTGTTGAAAAAAAGTAAAGTAAAGTCACATTTTCAGTTATTGTTTTTTTTTTCTTACAACAAAATCTCAATTTTTTGTTCAATTTACTTTCCAAAATAAACATCTTCTCTCTTCATACATCATTAAGCACAAACGTCACTGGTGATGCTGAAGGATTTTTAATGATGGAACCAAAACAAATCAAAATAGATGAGAATAGGTTACAGAGGAACAGAACTTCGAGAAATAGGAGCAATTATATTAATTTCTTTGTATACAAGGGTTTTTGTCAGATTACAAGTGGCCCATTCCCTTAACCGGGTTAGCTTATTTATAATCCTAATTTTCCAACTACTTTTTTCTTAATCTCCGTTCTTTACTCGATCTCAACTTGACTTCTCCCACTGGTGTCCTCGATCCTCGCCATTCAGCTCCGAGCTCCCGATTACCTCGCTCCTTTAGTTATCCTGAGGCCCGCATCCTTATCTATGGGCCGAGCTGTCTTCTCCGAGTTATAGGCTTAAATTGGGCCTGGGCCGTTCAGAAATGAAGGTCGCTAACTGGGCCGTGTACCAACAATAGCCCCCAGCTTATATGGTCCGGCAATTCTGCGGAACCTATGAGCTTAATTTTCGGAGGCGATATCCTTAACTTCACTTTTGAATTTTGAAATGGATGTCGGCGTTCGGCTCATTATTCGCTTAGCAGTTCCTGGGAATATCCTCTGACTGCCTATATATATAGGACCATATTCTAAGCGTGTTTACTCCAGCAGGACTTGAAATCGAAGTTACTCGGTGAATAATTATGGGCGAAAATAGTTCTTTGGCGGTAGAGAGAACTCGGAGTTTGAAATCTCCCAGTATGCTTTCACTTCTAGCTCCTTTCTTTTTTTTCAAATTTTAAAGGCTAAGATGACTTTACTCACCTTACCTTTTTACTTTTGTACCTTCTCAGGGAAATACCAAAGTTGGAGTTCGGTCCTCCTATCGTGGCAACTCCCGCCCGCGATCACTTGTGTACAAGTGCTCAGTCTCGACTGACAAAGGCGAACTTCCACCTCCACCATGCTCCTATTCTGATTATGCGGAAGTTGCAGAGAAAAGATCCAATTCTGCGGAACCTTCTCCGAAGCGTGCTCGTGCGTCGAGTGATGCACGTGAAGATGACGAGGTTGGCGATCTCAAAGCCATCAGGGATACCAACGCTGGGGTCTCCACACACTGGCATCATCGTAGCTTGTCCTCGTCCAAACCTAAGTTTCAGTGGAGTTTTACACATGACAGTGACTGCCCAATCGTGGAAGACCGGCATGGCATGGCCATTGTGTTAAGACACTTCAAACCCTGGGGGTGCATTATGCCCGCTTTGAAGGATATGTCTGAGAGGTCTAACTATACGGAGGCTCTTGAGGCTTTCGGCTGTGTAAGCTTAATTCTCCGTATATGCTATTTCTTAGTTATGACCTCATTCCTTTTATTTAATTAGTATTTTTGCAGGCTATCGGGGCACTAAATAAATGCGTAGGTGGCTATGAGGCTAAACTCCCTAATTCGGCGTCGAAAGAGTCAAGCAAGACGGTCGACCAGCTGACCAACATGCTCAGCCTTGCCCAAGATCGTGAGGCGATAACCCTAGCTGAGGTTCAAAAACTTCGCTCTGAAGCTTCATCCTTAAACGAGAGAGTTGCTGAACTTGAGGGGTTACTTCAACAAGAGCGTGAGGCGCGAGAGACTGCTATTGAAACTGCGGTCGAGGCCGCCACGAGGGACCTATCCACGAGGTACCGTGAGCGCTATGCTCTGCTGAAAGCTCGGCTTGATAAACGCAGCCTTGAAGGAGAGCTCGAAGTTAAAGTGGCTGATATCGATGCTCGCCTTGATATGATTGGACTGATCCGAAAAGGTAATTTGAACCTTGACAATGAGGAAACGCACTTGAAAGATAAGCAACTGGACCTCAAACTCGACCTTGGCATGGTGGCTGCCTCGGATCTAACTGGGATTAACACTTCAGGAAGAAGCGGACCCGAGGATTTGATGGATTCCGAGGTTCCTCAGGTCGGTCCTACTGACACAGCTCGGAGGATCGATTAGTCTTTGTCTTTTAATTTGATTTGCACTTTGTTCTTCCTTGTAATAAGATGACGGATATGCCTTCATTGCTTATTTTATTATTTTGATATGCCCAGCTGCCTGCTGGTTTCAAGAAAATGGTAGCTCGGGCTTCCCGATTTTATTTTGTTTTCACTCTATTTTATTTTATATGGATTTTGTTTCGCGCCAATTTCTTAATGTTTTATTGGGCTGTTTCGATCTTACCGGGTGATCAAGCCGGTGATCCAAATCTAATGGGCTTATGATTCTAGCGCTCGTCATGGTTTTATAGTTATTGGGCTTCCGTTTCTCGTTATTTCTGGGCCGAGCAAGCCCATTCTCTTTTCGTCCTTTTAGGAAACACCATCTGTTTAACACGTGCCGCTCTGGTCATCTTTTAGTGCGTGTCTGTTGAATTTCTCTACGCGCTTCCATCTTACCATTAGTTTCGTCCACGTGGCAGTCATCGCATGCATTGGCGTAGACGAGCTTTGGTCGTTCCCGAGGACAGGTATAATTATGACGGGACGTTTCCACTTCCGTACATTTCCTGACCGTTTGATGGTAACACGTATCGATCATCGCGTTGTTCTTGTCAGCATGTCGGGGTAGTTATCGA
This sequence comes from Lepidium aucheri, assembly GCA_900406435.1. NCBI lineage: Eukaryota > Viridiplantae > Streptophyta > Magnoliopsida > Brassicales > Brassicaceae > Lepidium > Lepidium aucheri. The sequence goes on along the minus strand of OVBA01003146.1, from coordinate 17,653 downwards.
GGAGTAGTCTTTAGGTGTTAAAGACACGTCTCCACTCCTCACCTTCTTCTCCATTACTACGAGTTTGAAGCACCGATAGTCGCAGAACTAGGTACTTAAAACTTTCTTACTTTGCCCTTATTTCATTCTGTCATCTCTCTCTTTCGTACATTTCTTCCTGTGTCTTTCGATTCTTCTATCGCGGGCAATATCTTCTGTATCTCGCCCTTCATCCGAAGACACGATTAGCGACGGTCAAACTCAACCCTTGATGCGGCGGAGACAACGTCAACAGCGGTCGAGATCATCGCCAGACCACCAGGATTCTTCCTCAAGCTCTGAGGACGACCCTCTCGACGCTGTAGAATACTTTGTCGAGTCAGAAGTGTACCACAAGTCTCCTCCTCAAGGCGAGGAACGATTTGGGCCTCATCCTAAGTCGGCCATCACTCGAACTCTCCTCACTAAGTTCGGGGAGAAGTTTAATTTTCCGGAGGAGGTGACTACTCTTGTCCCGAGGACGGGCCCATCACCGGAGGTGCTTCTGCCAGGCTATCTTTGCGCATACATGCTGTACTTCACGGAATGCAGGCTTCAATTTCCTATCCCGGCGGAGCTGCTTCAGTGGTTGGACGCCGTGGGACTCTGCTTCCCGCAGATGTGCCCCTCCGTGGTGCGGACAGCTTTAGCCATGTTTACGCGAGCTGTCGAGGTCGGCTGCCCTTTGCACGGCGTGGATCTAAGATGCTTCTACAGCATCAAGAAGAATCCCAAGGGACAAGGCACGTATTACCTATCACCTCAGAAGAATCGGAAGGTCGTCAACGAGCTTCTTAACAAAGATACAAAGCGGCCAGATCAGTATTTTTTCTTCAAAATTTGTGAAGCAAGCATTGGTGACTTCTCAGTGGAGTGCATTCGGACTTCATGGGCGACCGAGCTTGGTGCGCTCCTCGGGGTCGTGGATGCTTTAGTATTTTTCGTGCTGTGTTCTTTTATCTTGTCCTAACCACTTTACTTTTTGCGCTTACAGGTACTTACAGCTGCCCACCATCTTCGGAGCTCATAGAATTAGCAACCCTTCTTAGAGGAGAAGGTTCGTCGTGGACAGCATTTTCTAGAGAGAGACTCGACTCGGCTCTCTGGTCCCCTCGCCCTGGTAAATTATACTCGATTTCTCTACTGAGTGTTATTTTTGCTACTGATATCAATAATTCTTATGCACTTTAATGTAGTTTCAAGAGTTCCTTCGTCTATTTGTGCCAAGCCGCAAAGAGGAGGAAGAGCACATTCGAAAAGAGCTCGGAGAGAAATGCCTATCTCACTTCCAGCTCGTCTTTCCCGCGACCTTGCTGCTGGGGTCACCATGGAGGATCTAGTTCCTGCCCCAAAGACATCAGCAACTCTGGTACTACCTCCAATTTCTGAAGAGGTCGAGCATGACGTCCAAATGGAGGATGCATCAGTCCGAGCAGAAAGGGAGCTGACGACCCAAACGACACCTTCCTCCGAGCATATGGAGGTTGACGGAGTGGAGCCTGGGGGCGAGGCTGCCTTTCCTGCTTCAGTACCAGCTTCAAAAACTATGGAGGTGATGACCTCTTCTACTCAGGTTCCAGCTTTACTCCCGCTTCCCCCAGCTCGACGGAGGCAATAATAGTTACTCCGGCCCTCACGCCGGGAAGTAGGAACGACGCTCCGCTTCTAGGGACAGGTGACGCATCTGGAGCCGCGAGGGTTAGTAGCCGACCGCCTCAAGATCCCCGAGCCATTTTACTGAAGTTCGGGACTCCCGATATGCACATTCCTCCGGCTAAGGAGATGATTTTTAGTGCGGAGTACCAAGCGGTGGCTGATGCCAATGTCAAGGTATGTTTTAGTTCTGTCTTTGTTTTATCCTGTTTAGTCCTTTCTTTATTAACTCAACTTCTTCTTCCTTTGTAGGCTATTGTTATGCGGAATAAGTATATTGAAGCCGTTGAGAGACGCACAAGAGAGCTTATGGCGAAGCACGAAGAGGAAATGCGCGCTCTTAAGACCGCGCATGACGAGCTTGTTACCAAGCTCGATGATCAGGAAGACGCGCTGCTCAAAGAAGAGAGAGAACGCGAACAGCTCGAGGGGTTAAACCCCGAAGCCATTGGATCGGATTTTGCAGTTTTTTCTTCTGCAGTACCTCGGCGTGACATGAGCATGAAAGGGGTTCAAGAATCTATTTTCTTTTTATCTTTATTTGGTATAACTACTTGAGCCGGATGAGAGGAAACTTTGCTTTGCTTCGGGCTGACCAAGCTGAGATGCTTAATCGGGATTTGAAATGGAGGCTTGACGAGGCGGCAAAGGAGCGTGCTGGGCTTCAAGAAAAACTCAACTATTCCCAAGCTGCCATGGAGGAGTTAACTTCAGAGTTAAAAACTTTGAAGCTTGAGAAATCTGCAGCCGCTTCCTCCTTATATGAAGCTAAGGTTAAATTTGCCGAGAAGTGGAGCAGAAAGGTGGGCGCCAATTTGGTGATGCTGAAGGATTTCTAATGATGGAACCTAAGCAAATGATGAGAATAGATCACAGATGAACAGAACTTCGATAAATAGGAGCAATTATATTAATCTCTTTGTATACAAGGGTTTTTGTCAGATTACAAGTGGCCCCTTCCCTTAACCGGGTTAGCTTATTTATAATCCTAATTTTCCAACTATTTTTCCTTAATCTCCGCTCTTTACTCGATCTCAACTTGACTTCTCCCACTGGTGTCTTCGATCCTCGCCATTCAGCTCCGAGCTCCCGATTACCTCGCTCCTTTAGTTATCCCGAGGCCCACATCCCTATCTATAGGCCGAGCTGTCTTCTCCGAGTTATAAGCTTAGATTGGACCTGGGTCGTTCAGAAATAAAGATGGTCGCTAACTGGGCCGTGTACCAACAATCACGATTTTAATTTCTTTCTTTTTCTGGGACATATTGACTTTGACTTATAGGTTCATGAACTATATAAGTATAATACATCTTGGTACACAAAATTGAAATTACTCTTGACCTAAAGGAATTTGTGCAGATTCGAGTTCAATTGTACCATCATTATATTTTTTTAGATTCAGCAGTGATTTTAGGGAGACTTTAGCTTTAATTGTCAATATCTTTTGTGCCAAAATAGTTATATTACCTTTCACTGAAAGTACTTTTATGCTAAGAAAGACTGATCTAGTTTATTGGAATTATTCATGCATTTCTCATATTTGATGGCAAAAATGTATGTATAAACTAATTTTGTTTTGAAATAACACCAAATTCTTTTAAATAATATTTAGTAGCATCAAAATCCATTGTAAAGTAGATTAAATGAGACAAAATAATAAATATAAAATCTAGAAAAAAAGTAACTTAAATAAGAGTAGATTTTCTTAATTATAAATCCTTTATTTATGAGTCTCTCCCTCTTTGATAAGAGTCCTCCATAAGAAGATTTCTTCCCTCCTATGTGTTTTCTTGTGATTTTCTTTTCCTAACAAACAAATCTACCTTTCTTCTTTCTTCAATTTGTTACCAATAAATGATTATTTAATCTTATTTTTATGAAACCAAATTCTCTCCTCTATAAATAATTTTTCTCATCTTCTGACGTTTTTTCTTTGTCTTCTTCTTCTTCTTCTTCTGTTGTAATTCTCTAAGCATTAGGTTTTTAATATCTCTCCAAGCAATCTAAAGGTATTAGATTTTTTTCTGCATTCATGATTTCTCGTGTTATACGTTTTGTTTAGGTTTGTGTTCGTTTCGAGTTTGAAACTGTTGGTGTAGGTAGAGTAGAAGTTACTGTAGAATTAGGTCATTGTCCTCAAATCTCGATCAAAAGTCAATTTACTATTTTTTTTAAAAGCCAGAGACTTGATCTCATTGTTTTATTTACAAGTGATCAGTTTTTCGAAAATGGGTCACACGATCAAGCCGTTTATGTGTTTATGTGAATCATGTGATTGATGATCGACTAGGAAAAAAAAACACATTTTGATTGAGACTCTTGAAGTCAAGATTTGTTTTTCTTCGAAAGAAAATTGTTGAGTAATCTTCTGTAGATTTTCCTTTAGAAAATTTGTTCTTTGTGATGTCAAACTCTACAGATGTCAGATGAATGGAGTTATTGGTTTGTTTATAAACCTGATGTTTGCTTTGATTGGATGTTTTTTGGTAATGCACTCTGTTTCCTTTACAGGTCTTGTTGATTGGTTTCGAAATGGCTGATGAGAATAATTTAGATGTTAAAGAGATGAAGAATTGTTCTGATACAAATCCACCGGCTAAGTCTGAAGAGAGTTCTGTGGAAATAGTACCTGTAATGGATGTGGTAAATGCTGAAGATGTTTTATCTGTGGTTTCCAAGGATCCAGAAGAGACTATACCGGAAATTATTGAAATTCCTAAGCCACAAAATGTGAATTTGAAACGCCACTCGACTGGAACGATAGGTGCTCGAGCAAGTAAACCGCAGGTTCAGTCCCGTTATCGTGGAAATCATCATGTGGCTTCAATTCATGATATGTGTAAACATGGGAAGAGATGTGATCAACATGATGCTGTTAAACCATGGAAGATGGTGAGGAGAAAGAGTGTTGAAAGCTCAGAGACCGTAAAAGTTGAGACCCCAGGAGCCAAACCGCAGAGTTCTGTGGCTACAAAGAGAGATGGGTTTGCTGTGAAGAAAAAACCATGTGCTTCTGTGAATTCAGAATCATCTAGCGGTAAAGAAGATGCTAAGATGGCGAAATCTGTTGATGGTTTAAGCGTTAAAAGTTCTATTGATGTTACCAAACTGAAGAGTTCAATGGCTACAAAGAGAGATTCTCTGGCATTAAAGAAAAAGCCATGTGCTTCTGTCAATTCAGAATCATCTAATGCTCAAGAAGAGATCGAGACGGCGAGATCTGTTGATGGTCCAAGTGTTAAGAGCAATGATAAAGGTCGAAAGAACAAAGAAACTCAGAATACTCTGAGTGGTTCAGCTGTTGTTAAAAGGGTTCCTGGCTTAAGAAATGATAAGTCAAATACTTCTACGGAAAAGGTTTCAAGGATCAGCGATGGTGAAAGCTCTAAAGTTTGTGCTCCAAAGAGTAAAGAGAAGGCCAACACTCAGAAGAATATTTGTGGTGAAGATATGAAAGAGAAGACTGTGCGTGTTGTTGAATCTACCATCAAAGGTGTACAGAGCCAGAAGCAGCCATCATCTGAGAAAAAAACCATGATAACTGGACATGAGAGCTTGAATACTACTCCTAATAAACAGATTGGTAAAATAAGTACTTGTGTGATTAATAAGAAAGAAAGTGTATCTGCAGACCTTGAAGCAAATTCGAAACCCGAGAAGAAGATTAGGCCTAAGAGGACAGGAGTTAAGGTAACTCTACCGAAGCAGCTGAGTTTCAAGAGAGGGAAGGTTCTTGAGCCGCAGCCTGAGGATTCTTCTCCGAAATGGACCAAGTTCCGAAAGAGGGTTGTGCAGGAACTGAAAACCCAAACCGAAGGGATGAAGAAGAATCTGAAAAGTAATAGGTTGGATGTTGAAAAAAGCGATTCTTGTGAAGGCAGTAAACGTGAGGAGGTTGTTCTGAGGCATCAAAAAGTAGAAGGGAAGAAGCAAAAGATAACATTGCTCAACAGCGTGATTGAAGAGACAATGAATAAGTTCACAAAGATAAGGAAAGACAAAGTGAAAGCTCTTATTGGTGCTTTTGAAACTGTTATTTCACTTCAGGACACTAAGACATCTCATAAGTCTCGGAGCAAGGCCACAACATCTGCATCTAAGGTTAGTCCTTTAGGTTCCGAACAGTGAAAGAAACAAAAAATTGATTTATGTGCATATGATCTAATATAACATCCAAGATTTGAGACCTTAAGAACATATTTTAAAACGAAGAGAGCAAGAGAGAAAGCTAATTTTTATGTTACTGTCCTCAAAATAGCAGAAAGGGTTTGTATATGTACTTTGACAATGACTGAATTTGATATAAGAAGATGAAGTTGTGAAGCTTTTAAATTTTATCTCTGCAAATCTTTTTCAATACTCAAAATAGTTCTTTGTTTTTTACGATCACGATGCAACAAGCTTCTATGATTTATATATGGGGAACATAACTCGGCTAGACTAATCTCTTTTCTCATGATTCGAAGAACTTGAAGGCATGACGGTATTGACCTTTGTAGTCTGATCAGACTGTTGTCTATAGATCGCTGAAGCCATTTTATTGTAGAGTTCCATATTCATTGTCTGCAGCAGCATGACCAAGAACAGTGAGTTCGAGATTTGTATGTTTCAAAACATCATTATTGAAAACAGTAAATAGAGGTTTTACTTGTGCGTAAAAAGCGCTGTACGGATCAGCAAAACCGGATGAAGAACCATTGATACAGTCTCTGTTAGCGATAGGAGGGACCATCAATGGTGGAGGTGCCGGAACTAAACCTCCATAGGCATTTCCACCGCCTGCAATTCCCATTCGCGCCATTGTTGCAAGTAACGACATCTGAAACTGTTGTTGCTGCTGCTGCTGCTGTTGCTGTTGTTGTTGTTGGATGCTGAGAACTGATTGTGGTGGAGGTAGTTGTGGAATCATCATTTGTTGTGGAATGTTGGCTCTTAGGCTCATGAACTGAACTTGTGCCTGTAGCTGTTTCAGATGTTGAATTACGTCGTCCAAGATTGAAACTTTATCCGCCTGTAGTAACTCTGAGTTTAGATAAAATATTTTCGATGAAGAAAAAGACTTCACCAAAACCTAAAAAGGATAAAAGATTTACCTTACTTGGAGTAGGAAGCAACTTCTGAAGTGTTCTCATCCTCTGGTTTATTCTATCACGCCGTCTCTGCATCAAAACTCAGAAAGAGTCAGTATGGATTCTACTAAAGATTTTGGCAATTTTGCAGACTTTTTTTGTACAAGAAAAAATTACAAAGATGAAGTAATTTCTATATTTACCCTTTCAGATTCGTTGTGAATCTCTGCTGCTCGTCCCCGTCGTCCATTAGACCTCCCTGCTTCTTCTCTTGTCTCTTGTTCATCTCCTTCAGTATCTTGAGTTTCCTGTAAAATTATTAAGTCCTCTTTTGGTTATTTTTTCCAATCATCTTCCAAACAAAAGAAATATTACTTTCGTTAGATTTTACCGAGCCAGAGCGTATAAAGCCTTTTTCTCCACTTCTAGCAGTCTTCAAGCTCCGGCCAGATTCGAAAGACGCCCAAGACATATTGGTACCACTGGCACTTGCAGTCACGCTGTGACCAACTCTATGGCTTTGCTTTTGAAGACCGAACCAACGGTCCATTTCTTGGGGATAACCACGTTTTCTTGAACAAGATCCGTCCTTGCTCTCAGAATTGTGGTCTAGACCACTTAGAGTCTGCAGCTGCAGCTTGCTTGGATTCTGTAGAGCTGCCTGGTGGACCACAGACTCCAAAGTCTCACAGCCGTTGAGACTTTGGGTCCATATAGGGTTATTTGAGGTGGTTAGTTCTACTTCTTCGCCTAGACCATGGACGGTTAATTGCCCATTTTCCCATGTGAGTTCTTTCACTCCGTAATTCGACCTGAGTCACCAAAAGAGGAAATTTCTTTGTATTGAGAAAGTGAATAAAAAAAAAAGTATGAAAGCAAAGACAGAAGTATGAAGTTTTGTCTGTTTTTGGTGTAAACAGAGAAAGAGTTCTTATCAGAAACAGAGAAGTGTACATGTGTTACTTAGGCCACACGTTTGCAGAGAATAAACTGACAAGCAAGCTTATCTTTTTTCCCTATTGTTGGCCTCTCTTCTTCTTCTTCTTCTTCTTCTTCTCTCTCTATTCTTGCTTGAGAATGTTGTAATGTCTTTTTTCTTATTTGCTTCCAGCTCTTCACAATCACAGTGACAACTCATGCGGTGTATCTGCTTTTGATCCATATTGAAGCTATAATAAAGAGGCTCTCTCTCTTCTCGTCTCCTCTCCCACTCTAAAATGGTCCCTGCAAAACGTCAAATGGTTTTTATGTGGACGAAGCACATGTGTGGCAATGGATTGTTTGTGTTTTGCCCCTCAAATTCAGAATCCTCTAACCTGCCAAATACCTAACAAATGAGGGCATTTTAGTCATTCTGACACTCATTCATTGAAATGTCATTACATGCATTGACCCCTCGGTAGAAACTAGAAAGTACAGCGTGAGCGTGTGAATGATCAACTGATTTAGAAACAAACACAATTCTAATAATAGTAATGAACTTTTTATAATGACTGTTTAAAAATTATTTTTTTTTGTAACCTTATTTATTATCTTTAGTATCCACAACTAAATTACTCTCATTAAAACTTGTAGGATTCAAATTCATCATCTGGTGCCAAACTAGATCAAAAACAACAAAATTGGCCACCTGATTTTTGGCTATATAAAAGTTAATCTTTAAGTATAAGAAGTGGTTGAAATCCATAAATAGATTCATTAAATAATAGAAGACAATATATATATATATATATATATATTGGAATAAACACGTAAGAATCTGAAACTATAGTATGATATTCGAATGTCAAAAATGAGAGTGAGATGGAAGGTTGATGGTATCTACAAGTCCATTTGATGCAACTTGTGAGGAATAATAATATTGTGTCTTTCACATCATAGCCTAAAATCTGCCTCAGCCTCACGAAATTAGAACCGAGGCATTAATTTTGTAGCCAGAAAAAAGAAAAAAAAGAAAAAGAAAATAAGAGTAATAATTTAATTTCCAAAAAAAAACATAATTACAATTTTTGATAATTGAGTTATTTAAGTAATTTTTCAGAACTTTACTAATGCTCGTCTTCAGTAAATACTATTTTTTAATTCTTAAATTTATTATTAATCAATATAAATTGGATCATTTAATTGTTTTAATTGATTATTATTGACAAATAATCTTTTTGAAAAATTTGTTATATTCTTTTATTCTATTTTCATTCACTTTGAAAGTAGAGCTTCATTGCGTTTGAGAAAAATATCATATAGTTTATAAACAAACATGTGTTTGGAAGATAACCACATAACAAACTCTGATTCCCAATGTGAAGAGATGTGCGGAAATACTTTTAGAATCTTTGAATCAAAATGCAAAAAAGAATATAGTATTACATAGTATACTTTATTGTTTATCTTTTTCACATCCTCTAGATATTGTGTCATTACACGAATAATTAGGAGAAGAAAAAAAAAATTAAAGGTCAGACTGGAATTGCTCTCGCTTTTTGTTTTGAAAAACAAAAGTTTTTGTAAAAGAATGAAATTAAACCAATCATATTCTAATTTGTTCTTCATTCAAAAATATAATTGGTTTGATTTCAATTTTATCAAAATTTTTGCTTTTTATAGCAACAAAACGAAACAATTGCCAATCAGGCCAACCGGTTAGTAATTGTTTTTGTTTAGTTGCTTTGAAAAATAAAAATCTTTAATAATATTGAAATTATCAATCATATTTTAGAATAATAATAAACAAGAGTATGATTGTTTCAATTTCAATCTCATATAAATATTTTTCCTTTTTAAAACAATAAAACAAAAGTAATTCCAGTCAGATCCATATTGAATGTTTATAAAATTAAAATTGAATATTGAATGGTCCAGAAAAAGCCAAGTCAAACCGGGTTTTAATGTTCCAACCAACATTTGATTCTGTAATCTAATCAATGAGTGGTTAAGATTAGAAGATTGAGACTTCAACATAAAGAAGATTGAGCTAAAATCAATACACAAGTGAATAAAGTCAAGAAGATTTGATGAACCTTCTTCTGAAACTAACTTTACTCTCTATATATAATTAATCTTCTTGGTGAGAAGTCGGTAGTTGCAGATCCATTTTATGTTCTTCTTCATCTTTTTCCTGAGAAAAACAACTTGATTCTCTGGTGCTCTGAGATCAAGTAGCAGACTATAGTGTTTAGCAACCTCCTTCCTGCAATTTGACACCAAAATTGGAAGACTTTGTTGCTTAAACTCAGTGAATCCTTTCACAACTCTGCTTCATCTCTTCTCTGTTTCTCATCTTCTTTATTCTAGATCTAACAATCTTAAGCAACAAACTTATCAAGATTTGATCTTTATCGCTCAAAGAAGATGCCAAAGAACTCAATAGTACCAGATTTGTCAAAGCTTCAGCCTCTCACTATGTCAATTATCGGCGTTGATCAAAAGAACTCCTATTCTTCTTTCAATAGATCGAAATTGACTATGTGCTCAACAAAGATTCAGGATCTTCAGTTGTTGTATATATGAAAGACTTCGGAGATTCTGCCACTAGAAAATCAAAGCAAGAAGACTCGCTTGAAGATCATAATCGCACCTGCAAAGGCAACATCCTCCGTCACTTATCAGAAAATTTGTTTCACATCTACATCGACTTATGGTCAAGTTTGAAGAAGAGATATGGTGAAGAAGACGAAGGTCGGAAGCAATATGTCACATCCCGATGGACATTATTCATGATGAAAGGAGATCTACCGATTCTTGAACAATTACACGACTACAAAGCCATAATCTCACGGATTCAAGCTGAAGGTATGGCTATTGATAATCATCTTGCAGCTTTGGTCCTTATAGATAAACTGATTTCTTCCTGGAACAATTATCATTCAAGACTCAAACATGAGAAGAAGAAGATGAATCTAGATGAACTTATATCTGACATCATGATTGAAGATGCTAATCGACAATTCTCTAGTATTGACTCTATGACTCAATCTTTCAAACATGATGCTAACTTGGTGGAAAGCTCTAGCAGAAATGGAAAGAATAAGGGAAAGAAAGAGAAGAAGCTGGAAAAAAACTTCGACAAAGCAGACTGTAAAGTTCAAGAAAAAGAGTGGTAAATTGGGACATAAGAAACAAGACTGCACAATTTCAGCCGAATCAAAAGGAGAAGCTAAAGCACATCTCACGGAAGATATGATTGATGAAAACTAGGTGGCTATGGTGACAGAAGCAAACGCTGTTACAGATGTGATTGAATGGATTGTTGATTCAGGGTCTACACGCCAAATTTACAATCAGAAAACTCCGTTCAAAAACCTGGATGAATCAGTAAACTACAATGTCTTTCTTGGTGATTCTAGTGCTGTTAAAGTTTCAAGAATTGGAGAAGTCGACCTAAAGCTTTCATCAGGGAGAACTCTAACTCTCACTAAGACTCTCTTTGTGCCTGATATGCGAAGGAATTTGATCTCTATTGGTTTGTTGATGTCTAGTGGTATAAAACAAGTAGTAGATGCTGGTAGGATGGTACTCACTAAAAATGGTGTGTATGTTGGTAAAGCATTCTACAAGAATAACCTGTTTTTATTTGAGATCATGAATGGAAATAAAAATGAATCTTGTGCTTACTTGGCTTGTGATTTCAATACTTGGAATGGTCGATTAAGACACTTAAATGGTAAACCTATCAAAAGATTGAAACAAGTTGACTTGATATCTAATACATTGAGTTCTGAATTGTTAAAAGCGAAGTCTGCGTTGAAGCTAAAAGTAATCGTAAACCTTTCTCTTGTCCTCTATCTAGATCATCTGAATTATTAGAACTAATTCACACATACCTTGCAATTTTTAAGAACTTGGCGAGCAGATGGGGTAAGAGATATTACATTACATTTGTAGATGATTGTTCCAGGTTCACTAAAGTATATTTACTGAACTCTAGAGATGAAGCCTTTGATGTTTTTAAAATCTATAAAGAAAAGGTAGAGAATCAGTTAAATAGAAGAATAAAAAAGATTAGATTTGACAGAGATGGTGAATATATAAATGAATCTATGAGATATTTATGCTTAAGTGAGGGAATAATTCATGAAAAGACAGCTCCATACTACCCTCAGCATAATGGTATAGGTGAAAGAAAAAATAGAATATTAAAAACATGATGAATGCGATGTTGATAAGTTATGGTTTACAGGATTATATGTGGGGAGAAGCTGTCTTGTTTGCCTGTTATGTCTTGAACAAGGTACCTCACAAAGGACTAGAAGTGACACCATATGAACTGTAGAAAGGTCACAGACCTAATATATCCTTTATGGGAGTTTGAGGCTGTCTGGTTAAAGTAGGTTTGCCCAGCTTTAAGAGAACTAATATAGGTCCAAAGACTGTATATGCAATCTTTATTGGTTATGCATATGAGAGTACAGCCTATAGATGTATCATGTTTGATCCATCTTCAAGAAGTCTCGTAAGCATAATAGAATTTAGGGAAGTTGAATTTTTTGAAAATACTTTTCCATTCAAAAATAGTTCTGTTTCTTCTGTATCATTACCTGTTACTAATAATCGAGTTTCAGAGAGCATAACTGATGAACCAAGGAGAAGTGAAAGGGTTAGAACTGCAACCAATTTTGGTTCAGATTTTATAACAAGCTTTATTGTAGAGCATGATGAGTTATCAGAAGAGTTTGTTTTTACCTTTCTAATAAACAAGGATCCTGCAACATTCATTGAAGCAATGCAAAGCATTGATGCAATATTTTGGAAGGAAGCAGTAAGTAATGAATATGAATCTATAATCTATTTGGGAACTCGTTGATCAACCTAGGGGTTGCAGAGTAGTAAAATATAAATGGATCTTGAAGAAGAATTTCAAATCTGATGGAAGCATTGACAAGTTTAAGGCCAGATTAGTAGCTCAAAGTTTCACACAAAAACAGGGAGTTTTTTTCTTTGATACTTATGCTCTTGTTACAAAAATAGCTTCTATAAGATTACTTCTAGGTTTCACAAGTTCATATAGGTTGATACTTCACCAAATGTTTTTTAAGACAGCCTTTTGAATGGTGATCTATTAGAAGAAATCTACATGACACAGCCTGAAGGCTTCATAGTAGAAGGACAGGAGAACAAAGTACGTAGACTAAAGAAATCTTTATATGGTCTTAAGCAAGCCCCTAAGCAATGGTTTGACAAGTTTAGCTCAACCTTGAAAGAGAATGGTTATAGGCTAAATACTAGTGATACTTGTATATTTAACAAAGGTTCAAAAGAAAAATTCGTGATCATATGCTTATATGTAGACGATATGTTGATCTTGGGAACTTCTCTGGAAATAGTTAAGGATACTAAGCAGTTTCTTGAGTCATAATTTAGCATGGAGGACTTAGAAGAAGTAGATATGATTTTGGGAACTAAAGTATCTAAAACAGAACTTGAATTTGCACTATCTCAATCTCACTACATAGAAAATATCTTAAGGAAGTTTGATTACTGGAACAAACCAATATCAAGATTACCTTATGATTCTTCATTTCACTTGTTTAAGAACAAAGGTAAAAGTGTGAGGAAAGGAGACTATGCAAAGGTACTAAGTAGTGTAATGTTCTTGATGAACTGGACAAGGCCGAATATAGCATATACTATGAGTAGACTATGTAGGTACACACAAAATCCTAGCTTAGATCATTGGAAAGCTATAGAAAGACTGATGGCTTACTTGAAAGGAACTAGAGATTGGTCTTTAAATTTTGATGGATCATCATGTGTTATAGAAGCATTTTGTGATGCTAATTGGACAACTGATTATGATGAGGTTAATTCCACTAATCATCATGTGTTATAGAAGCATTTTGTGATGCTAATTGGACAACTGATTATGATGAGGTTAATTCCACTAGTGGGTTTGTTTTCACCTTAGGTGGAGGAGTTGTTGCTTGAAAGTCTAATAAGCAAACCTGTACAGGTCGGTCAACAATGAAATCAGAACTAATTGCACTTGAATTGGCAGGTCAAGAAGCAGAATGGTTGCGAAATGTTCTTGCTGACTTGCCAATGTTTGATCATAGTGTGCCATCGATTTCATTAAGACGTGATTCTCAGGCAGCTATTTCTGTGGCTTTGAATAAGCATTACAATGGAAAGAAAAGCCACATTAGGATGAGACATAGAGTGATAAGAGGTATGTTGGAAACCGATGTATTGTCACTAGAATATATCAAATCTACTAAGAACATTGCCGATCCATTGACCAAACCATTATGTGGAAGAGCAGTTCATGAAACTGCTAAAGACATGCGTTTGATATGACTTAAGGAGAAGAATATCATGGGCTCCTTACCATTGAAAATCTACTAATAGATCATAAATGGTTCAAAAGGTCAAACAAAGGGAAATTCTAAAACATGTCAAAGTCATGTTTTGTTCAACAAAACTGAAGAATATGTGAAAGTCGTAAGTTGTTGAAAGATGTATATATACAATTAGAATTGTCTAATGGAATTTATATACAAACATGTAACTTTCAACTTTCAGGTTGAATGAATGTAAAACAATGCAAGTTACTTATTGGTAAGATTGAAAGTTCGTACTTTAAATTTTTGTGCGTCTATCTCAGGAGATGTTGATTCAAGTCTTAATAGACGTAAACAATGATCACTCTTAATTTTAGAAACAGAGGGAGAATGTTGGATGTTTATACAATTAAAATCAAATATTATAACTCAATTTAAACCAACATTTGATTCTGTTATTTAATCAATGAGGGGATAATATTAGAAGTTTCAGAATTTAATAGTAAGAAGAATGAGCTAAAATCAATACACGGTGAATAAAGTCAAGAAGATTTGATGAATCTTCTTCTGAAACTAACTTCACTCTCTATATATAATTAATCTTCTCGGTGACAGGTCAATAGTTGCATATCCGTTTTCTGTTCTTCTCCATCTTTTTCCTAAGAAAAACAACTTTCCTTCTTGCGATTTGGCACCAAAATTGGAAGGCTTTGTTGCTTAAGTTCAATAAATTCTTCCACGACTCCGCTTCATCTATTCTCTGTTTCTCATATTCCGTCTTTGAGATCTAACAATCCTAAATCTAGGAAAGAAAACAATATGAACCCTTAAACTCACGAAATTAAATTTAGATATGCAAACAGAAATAAACTGATGATACTTTTCTGTGTTTAAGAGATATCTATTAGGGTGATTTACTAAAATGGTGCATAAAATATGGGGTTTTACTAAAGTAGTATGTAATTATTGATAGTTACTAAAATGGTGCATAATTAACTAGAATACTGACATATTTTATTTTAAATACGATATTACCCTTTTTCATTTGAAAAAAGTAATTACAAAATGTCACTAATGAAAACTCCCACATCAGAATTTCCCAGAATTTAAAGTCTACCAAACTAAACTAGGTCATCTGTAGTAGACTTTATATGAGAAGGTAGACATTGTAAAATATTAACTGTCCTTTGTAGTAGACTTTAAAATCTGGAACTTCAGGCAAAAAATTCAACGTGTAGTAGACTTTAAATCCTAGTGTAGTAGACTTTGTTTTCTGTTATCAATCCTTTGTAGTAGACTTTAAAATCTAGAATTTCAGGCGAAAAACCTACGTGTAGTAGACTTTAAATCCTAGTGTAGTAGACTTTGTTTTCTGTTACAAATCCTTTGTAGTAGACTTTAAAATCTGAAATTTCAGGCGAAAAATTTACGTGTAGCAGACTTTAAATCCTAGTGTAGTAAACTTTGTTTTTTGTTACCAATCCTTTGTAGTAGAGTTTAAATAATGGAATTTCAGGCGAAAAATCTACGTGTAGTAGACTTTAAATCCTAGTGTAGTAGACTTTGTTTTCTGTTACCAATCCTTTGTAGTAGACTTTAAAATCAGTAATTTCATGCAAAAAATCTACGTGTAGTAGACTTTAAATCCTAGTGTAGTAGACTTTGTTTTTTGTTACTAATCCTTTGTAGTAGAGTTTAAAATCTAGAATTTCAGGCGAAAAATATACGTGTAGTAGACTTTAAATCCTAGTGTAGCAGACTTTGTTTTTTGTTACCAATCCTTTGTAGTAGACTTCAAAATCTAGAATTTCAGGCGAAAAATCGNATTTCACGCGCAAAACCTACGTGTAGTAGACTTTAAATCCTAGTGTAGTAGACTTTTTTTTCTGTTACCAATCCGTTGTAGTAGACTTTAAAATCTGGAACTTCAGGCAAAAAATTCAAGTGTAGTAGACTATAAATCCTAGTGTAGTAGACTTTGTTTTCTGTTACCAATCCTTTGTAGTAGACTTTAAAATCTGGAATTTCAGGTGAGAAATTGATGTGTAGTAGACTTTAAATCCTAGTGTATTAGACTTTGTTTTCTGTTACCAATCCTTTGTAGTAGACTTTAAAATCTGGAATTTCAGGCGAAAAATCTACGTGTAGTAGACTTTAAATCCTAGTGTAGTAGACTTTGTTTTCTGTTACCAATCCTTTGTAGTAGACTTCAAAATCTGAATTTCAGTCGAAAAGTATACATGTAGTAGAATCTAAATCCTAGTGTAGTAGACTTTGTTTTCTGTTACCAATCCTTTGTAGTAGACTTTCAAATCTGGAATTTTAGTCAAAAAATCTACGTGTAGTAGACTTTAAATCTTAGTGTAGTAGACTTTGTTTTCTGATACCAATCCTCTGTAGTAGACTTGAAAATCTGGAATTTCAGGCGAATAATCTACGTATAGTAGATTTTAAATCCTAGTGTAGTAGACTTTGTTTTCTGTTATCAATCTTTTGTAGTAGACTTTAAAATCTGGAATTTCAGCCGAAAAATCTACGTGTAACAGACTTTAAATCCTAGTCTAGTAGACTTTGTTTTCTGATACCAATCCTTTGTAGTAGACTTTAAAATATGGAATTTCAGGCAAAAAATCTACATGTAGTAGACTTTAAATCCTAGTGTAGTAGACTTTGTTTTCTATTACCAATCCTTTGAAGTAGACTTTAAAATCTGGAATTTCAGACGAAAAATTTACGTGTAGTAGAGTTTAAATCCTAGTGTAGTAGACTTTGTTTTCTGTTACCAATCCTTTGTAGTAGACTTTAAAATATAGAATTTCAGGCGAAAAATGACTTTAAATCCTAGTGTAGTAGACTTTGTTTTCTGTTACCAATCCTTTGTAGTAGACTTTAAACCCTAGTGTAGTAGACTTTGTTTTGTGTTAACAATCCTTTGTAGTAGACTTTAAAAGCTAGATTTTCAGGTGGAAAATCTACGTGTAGTAGACTTTATATCCTAGTGTAGTGGACTTAAAACCCTAGTGTAGTAGACTTTGTTTTCTTTTAACAATCCTAGTGTACTAAACTTTGTTTTCTGTTACCGTAGACTTTGTGGTAGACTATGTTTATTTGTGGTGGACTTTGTTTTACCTCTGGTGGACCTTGTTTTATATGTATTTCATCGTCGCTCAGATTAGACTTGTGGAATCTACAAAGTACAATGTGGAGGACAGTAATGAGCATCAAACAGTTGTTTCAAGCGCAACCTCTTGACAATTTGACAGACAGAACATGTTCTTGCAAGAGGTTTGACAAGGAAAAAATTCTCTACGTGCATGCGTTAGTCGCAGCCCATTCGTCCAATCGTTCTATCATCGACCTTACACATCAGTACTACCACACGAGCTACCTGTGTAATGCCTACTCGAACACTATTATGTCAAGAGATCAAGCACTTCCTGTACCTGCCGATGTGGCTAGTANGCGCCAACAACCCGGAAGGCCTAAGAACTCAAGGTTCAAAAGCTGGTTTGAGAGACCAACCCAACCAAAATGACCTAGGAAAGGGATGACATATTCTGTATGTAAACGACTAGGTCATAATTCTCTGACATGTCAAGCTGACCTAGCAGAATAAGTATGTTTTATGCAACAAACATT
>OVBA01003145.1:7037-29679 GCA_900406435.1 Lepidium aucheri | reverse complement strand
ATTAAGCAATGGATCAAGGTTAGTGTTTCTTCTTCATTAAGAAAATTGATTATTTGTTGAATTGAAACAGATTTAGATGAGACTTGGGACAGATTTCATAAATGGAAATCATTAAAATTTGGATTTAGAGCTTGTATTTGTTTTCCTCACTTGGTAGAAGATTTGGTCTTCAGGTCAAAGCTCACGAAGACTGTTCTAATCATGGATGAAGTAATTCTGAAACAATGTTCTCTCTTTGTCACTTTCAGACTCATGTGTTTCTTCTTTATGTCTTGCTTAATTTCTCAGCTGAATCTTAGAAAACCCAATTGATGAATGATAATGATACTGATGAATCAAGCAACAATGGTGTAGAAGGCACACGATGGGCTGTTTAGTTGCTGGATCAAATGATTACAATAAATATAGACATCAGGTGTTTTCTCTTTTCTTCTTCTAAGTTTGTCTGAGTATTTAAGATAAAACAAAAGTTGGTCCAATATGGTGGAATAATTCAATCTATTTCATCTCTTCTAGCTTTTACTTATGTGTTCTAGTTTTGAATCTTTGAGCTGTTTTTTGGTTATGGATGTTAGGTGATATATCTTGAAGCATGTGAATCTGGAAGGATGTACGTATTTAGCATCTCCTGGCTTGAGGACATGTACACCTCAGAACAGATTCAATCGTTATTAGAGTGTTTTTGATTTGTTCTTGAAGACTTTGTGAATCACTTTTTGTGGTCAAATGGATCAACGGCGATTCACTTCTTATACAACTATTTTTTTGGATACAAGTATTTTTCTAGTAAGTACATACCAATATAGAACTGTGTACATCGAGTACTTGATGCACAATTCGAGACTACAACAAATCATTATATAATTTCATATTCTATATTTTGTATGCTTTAAATTTGATGCAAAATAATTATGTTTTTATAAAGTACTAGACGATCTTCTGTGCTATGCACGGGTTATGTAATATTTTTGTTTTATTTATTATTTTATGGTTTGATTTGTATGTATAAATTAATTAATCAATTATATATATATATATATATATATTTGATATAGTAAAAATAAATTTATAGTGATTACCGGTGTTGTACACGAAATATATATTTTATCTCTATTTACTTAATTCACCAGTAAATTAGTTTTATAAAATATCAAAAACATATACATACCTCTAAATACTTTTATTTTGCAAAATTGCAAAACAATTATGGGTTGGAGGGCAAACCCATTTTTGGTTTTTTCTTCAATAATTTTAGCATATTTTCCCCACAACACACAAGTCTCCTAAGATTTATGTATAAAATAAAATAAAAAAAATTGTAGCATCAAATTTTTTAAACAATAATAAAACATTTTTTGAAATAAAAAAACAATATAACCTAACTTACTCCGTATTGCAAAGGGTAATACTAAGTTGTTTAGTTTGTTTTCCATTCACTTCAGGATTTTCAGTAGGGCTGACACGAATTAAGTATCCAATGATATCTAATAAAATAAAGAAATCACGAAAATATTAACATTCAACTCGAAAAATATAAAATATTTATTTAAGAATACTATTTTCTTACCTATAAGATAGATATCTTTAAGACGTCCATTAAGTAATTCTTTGTAATCAACAAATTTTAACCCCAAAACAGACTCTGGTAGAGGATCAGTTGACTTAATCGATGTTGTGTATACAAAGGAGACTTTGTATTTATGAGTAGTTGTACGATAAGTTCCGCTTGCAAGAGAAACTTGTAGGTTTGTAATGATTTTTGTAGTCTCTTGTTCAAGAAGTTTTTCGAATTTGGAAATCAGTTCTTTTTTCACATTACAATGAATTTTATCACCCTAAAAAAATATTAATCAATTAAAAATATCTTAATTATTATAAAATATACAAATAAATAAAATATTAAGAACATACCTTAGAATCACAAAGAACCATATCAATAATTTGACCAAACTCTTTAGTATATACTTTCCAGAGCCTTAAAATCTTAACTTTGATTCTCCAATTTTCTTTGCAGGGTTTCAATGAAGAAATTTCAGATAAAGACTGATTAAAAATCAACAATCGAGAAAATAACAATTGTCGAAAAAAAAATCGAATCGTTTGAGAATTGTGATGATTGTCCTAGGTGGGTCGGGTCTTAAATAGATATTGTTTATTAGTTTTCCTATTAGGATTAAGAGGATTGTTTTTAATATATATCGATTAGGATAAGGATATAATTATGATAATCTCGTAGGATAAGGATATAATTATAATAATCTCGTAGGCGAGATAATCTCTTATAATTAATTAATTAATCAATAATAATTAATTTAGATAATAATAATTAATTAATTAGTTATAGAATCTTATTAGAATATAATTGTGTGACAAATATTATGTTATAATTTCCTAGTAACAATATAACTTAGTTCAAAACAAACAATATAATACGTATTCAAGTTAATGCTATGCTTTTATTATATAAGAGATATGTTTATAAATCTTACAATTATATTTTAAATTTTTTTTTAATGGGTTCTTAGTTTTAAACAAATCAATACTTCTATTAAATAAATGTTAAGAACCCCCAATGGGTTCTATTTAGCCCTGGGCATTCGGTTCGGTTTGGTTCGATTCTTTTGATTCTGAAAAAATGGTAACCAATGGGTATTTATCAAATTTTGGTTCGGTTCGGTTTCGGTTCCAGTTTTTTTTGGTTCTGAACTCGAAGTAATCAATAGGTACCTATTCGAATTCAGTTTGGTTTCTGTTCAAATATTTATATCTAATTTCTTTTAAGAAAATTAATAAAATCATTAAAAAACATAAATTAATTATATAAATTGAATATTTCAGTTTTTAAGTAGTTGTGGTTCAAATAGACTAACAAATTTAGATTCATAGTTATAATTTTGGATATTTAGACTATTAAATTCTTTATAAATAATTATTTTGAAATATATAATTATGTTTCGGTTCTTTCGTATACCCATTCGTTTCTCGGTTCCATACTTATTCGATTATGGTTTTTCTGGTTCTTGAATTTCGGAACCATTCGGTTAGTTAGCCGGTTCCGATTTGGTTCGGTTTCTTATGTTCCGGTTTGGTTCAGTTCGATATTTCGGTTCTGGTTTTTATACCCAGTGCTAGTTTTATTTGTTGGAAATGGTCTTATCAGCAAGCTTCTGTAATCTCCAGTGGTGGAATTGAAAATCCTAGACAACAGAGAGGAATATGTGAGAGAATGATGAGAGGAGTCTCTGCAATTCTTTTTCTTTTCGTAATTTTTTTATTATAGTGAAGGATATATTAGTCTTTTTCAATCTTTACAATCTGCACTTAATTTTGAAAATACATCTTGAAAATTTTAAAATTCCAGATGCATTAGACAAATTAATCTAGATGTTTTATCTAGATGAGACTTTAAGTGTGTCTAAACTAGGCATGGACACGAGTCGGGTATCCAAGATTTTTGTGATATTTATATCTGGATTCAAATCCGTCGGATTTGTATTTTTATTACTCGGATACGAACAATAAAGATATCTAGGATTTGATATCTGCGAATATTCAGATCCGAATCTGCGGCTATCTGAATCAAAAAAAATTATGAGTAATTATAAAAATGTTTTTTTAGTGTACCCATTTGCAAAAATATCCTTTAAAGTTTGTCATTTCAAAAATGCCCTTTAGAAAATAACGAAAAATAGCCTTAATTTTTTTTTCAAAAAATAATTTTTCCTGCCACAAAAAAAATTCAACCAAAAAAATAATTTTCTGAAAAAAAGTTATAAAAATTTTTATAAAAAATTTTTTTCCCGCCCACAAAAGATTTTCAGCCGAAATTTTAATAAGTTCGCTTATAAACCTTTACAAAATTTTTATAAATACCTTATAAATTTTTTATAGTCACTTTATAAATTTATAAGATACCATATAAATTTTATAAGCTCTCTTGTAAAACCTTATAAATTTTATAAGCTCTATCATAAAGTCTTATAAATTTTATAAGTTATCTTATAAAACCTTATAAATTTTATAAGCTCTCATATAAAAAAAATTTTGGAAAAATATTGAGAAAAAATAGAAGAATTTCAAAAATGCCTTTTTTGATATACCCATTTTCAAAACTTACTATTTCTTTTGGAAATTGTGAGAGAGAAATAGACGTGAAGGACACTTTTTTAAAAGGGGTATATCAAAAAGGATATTTTTCAAAATTCTTCAAAAAACAATTAGTGGAAAATAATAATTTTGGTTGGAAATTTTTTTTTTGGTGGGAAAACGATTTTTGGCAGGAAAAAAATTTGGTAGGAAGTAGGCTTGGGCATATATCTGGGATCCAAGATCTGATCCGTGATCCGTCCCAAAATTTTGGGTATCCGGGATACACGGATCCGGATAATAAAATTTACAGATCTGCGGGTACGGATTCATATCCCGGTAACGAATATTTTTGGTCTGGATATCTGGATCTGATCCGATTTAGAATATTTTGTATATAATTTTTAAAGGGAAAATGAGAAAAATATACCAAAATTTTATTTTAATGCAAAAATATGTCTCATTTGATTTTTTTCTCTAAAAGTAACCCCTAGGTAGTGAATTTATAATTATACTGTTAATGAGCAAACAAAAAACCAGGAACCACAGTTACCTTTATAACCCGCACAGACAACGAAGACTTGATGTGAAGTCTCCGCAGAGAAGACTTCAAATGAAGTCTTTTCTGTAATTATATATTTAATTTAAATTAAAATAGTAATTGTGATTATATTCTTATAATGTTTTATTATAAAATCTAAAAATAAACTATTATGATGAAGATAAATTAAAGTTTTACAAAAAAACTAAACTAAATGAAGATCACACCACAAAATTCATCATAAACAAAATATGTCATGGTTTAGGGTTAAGAGATATAGTAATCATGTGGGATTTGTTGAGTTTTGCATTCAAAATGTAGAAATGGAATAAATAATGTAAATTATACATATACCGACAAATTATAAGAATTAGCTCTAATATTTGGAAAAATATTCTATTTGCGGTGTAGAATTTACGATACAAAATTCATAATTTAGCATTTAGGGTTTAGGGGTTAGAGAAAACTCCATTTACAGTCTTCTATTTCGAGGAGAAGATTTCTATTGAAGTCTCCGAATTCAAAAATTAAATTTCGTTTAAGGTGAACCAAAATTAACCAACGATTGTAAGAAATTTGAACTGGTTTATAATTTAGGATTAGAGGAAACTTCACTTGAAGTCTTCTAGTTCCAAGAGACTTCCTTTGAAGTATCCGTATTCAAATTTTTTTTTAAAGTTAACCGAATTAACCAATAATTGTAAAAAAATGACCTACATATAAAAGCCAAAACTATTAACTATTTACCTTAGCCTCTCTCTCTCTCTCTTCTTCCAAATTCTCTCAACCCTCCGCCACCGCTTTCTGTTCTCAACTTCTGGTGAAACGTCTATGCCGCCACTGGTGACTTCGAAGTCGAACGTCCTCTCCGGCGCCAATCTCTTCAAGGTTATCTCAGCGCCTTCTCACCTCTTATTTTCCTTCTTCTCTCTTGTCCTCTCAGTTTCTTTCTCTTCTCTTCTCTTCTCCTCTCCTCTTCCATCTATTCTCTTCTTCTTTTTGTCTTCTTCATTTTCTGACTTATGTGTATGTTTTTCCGGCGAAGACAAGACTATCCTCTCTTCAAATCTAACTTTTTTGTTGTTTTTTTGGCATACTCCGCCATCTCCGTCGTGTTTCTCCCTCAAGTCACCTTGTCGCCACTGCATTTCTCCCTCAAATCACCTTGTCCTCTCTTCAGACAACAAGGTTTGTTGTCTCTGCCACCAATCTTCTTTGTATTTTGCAAAAATTTATGGTTTCTACTTTGCATGTTTTCGGGATGATTGTCCCTTCAGCTGCCTCTCTTCAGATCTAATTTTTTTGTTGTTTTTTTTGGCATACTTCGTCGTCTCTGTCACATTTCTCCCTCAAGTCACCTTGTCGCCGCCGCGTTTCTCCTTCAAGTCACCTTCTCCTCTCTTCAGACGACAAGGTTTGTTGTCTCCACCACCAATCTTCTTTGTATTTTGCGGAAATTTATGGTTTATGGCATAAATTTGCCTACTTTGCATGTTCTCAGGACGATTGTCCCTCCAGCCGCCTCTCTTGTCTGACAAAATGGCTACCTCTTCGTCCTCGTCGGCGGAAGATGCTCAAATAGGTTGTATATTAATTGAATTTTTGGTTGAATTGTTTTTGTTTTCTCTGTTAGGGTTTTCTGAGGAGACTTCTTGGGGAGACTTCTCGAGGAGACTTCTCAGGGAGACTTCTTGGGAGATTCTCAGGGAGACTTCTCGCGGAGACTTCTCGAGGCGACTTCTCTGAGAGACTTCTCGGGGAGACTTCTTAGGGAGAATTCTCGGGGAGACTTCTTGGGGAGACTTCTCCAGGAGACTTCTTGGGGAGACTTTTCTAGGGGTTGCAGTTTTAAGACTCCTACAGTTCTTGAACTTAGCATACTTTCTTTGACGTTTGCAGGTACCCTCATGAAAAGGCCAGAATTTCCCTGAAGGTATTTGACTAAAGGTCTTGAACCTCGGTGAACAAAGAGTATCAAGTATTTTAGTGGAAACGTCAAGCTTATCAAAGCGTTGACCGACACTCTACATGAAGATGAAAGGCTGATGCTATATCAGTCAAGCCTTGGTGTTTTTTTGAAGTTCCATGAGATCGGGTTTGGTTGGACGTCCACACTTGTGCATCATTTGCTTACGTTTTAGTTGGAGTGTAAGAAACCTTTAATTTGAGCTTCGGTTCTTGATTGGTGTGAATCTAATAAGATTCTCATTTAATGAGTTTGAGTTTCTCATTGGTCTGAACACTGCATATGTGGAGGATCTTGAATCGCCTACCACTGAAGTTACTCATGAAATGCGAGACTTTTAGGAGCTTCTTGGAGTGCCTGAAGATCAAGGACTAAGCTATGATCAGGTTGTTGCCGCTACTGAAGTCTGTGTACATGGACCCGTGCAGATCGGATGAGGTTAGAGTACCTATCTATATATGCTGCTTTTATTGACACAAGGAAGCCTGAGCAAGCCACACGTCTTAGTCTGGCTAGACTGGTCATGGACACTGCTGCCTTTGAGGCCTATCCTTGGGAAAGAGTTTCACACAAAATACTGGTGGATTCTATTAAGGAAACCACACCTAAAACAACTGGCTATCACATTGATGGATTTGTCCAAGTCCTTCAAGTTTGGGTCTATTATGCACTTCCGGATTTTGCAGCCAATTATACTTATCTCGTCTCTCGTAATCCTTCTCCACCATTGTTAGCATACAAAGGATATAGGAATCAAGAGTATCCAGGAGAGAACATGGCTAAACAAGTATGAATCGTATTTATTCTATATTATTATATGTCTATTTTGTATAACAATTCCTAATTCTTTACTTGTTTTGTATTTTTGGTTTTTATTAATGCAGACCTGAGTCCGATCATGCATTCAGAAGAGCTACACAGGCATGTTCCCAAGATGGGACAATGATGAGGAGGATTCACTGATTGACAATGTCGTAAAGGCGCTCTGTGGTCAGTTCTCACGTAAATGGAGGTTCTCCAACTCTGATTGGAATACAGAGGGTGTGCTGGCTGTGGTACCCGTTGCTGATGTCGTGAAGAATGAACATGTGATGAGTGAGGTCGTGAAGGGTGGTGGAAGAAAGAGAATTTATGAGGAGCAACCATATACTGAAGGAGCACTCAAGGAACCAAAGAAGTGTAAGCGGTCTTCTTCTTATATTGAGACTAATAGTAGCTCCATTGAGACAATGAAGGAGTATATGGATTAGTGCTGTAAGAATATGTTTGCTCAGTTGATGGATAGGATTAGTAGTGGAGAACAACAGATGTTGGAATGTATGCGCAACTGCCAGCAAGAGATTCACACTCTAGGTAAAAGAGTGTCGAGAATTAAGAAGTCCTTGGAGGCAATCAGAGGCGCATCAAAGGAGCAGGTTAAGTCTAATGAGCAGCATCTGGTTCCGAACCCTAATCCTAGTGACAAGGAGACCAATCTTCTAGTTGGGATTAAAACCTAAACCCTCTACAAAAGTTAACCGCGTTTAAAAACTTCGTAAAAAAAATAATCCAAGAAGTTTTCTTTGCATTTGGTTCTTGTGTAGTTGTTGTTTATGAGCTTCGAATTTGTTCTGGTTTTGTTTTTGGACATCTAACCTATGTAATGTTCTTGTGTATTACATACTCTGAATATTTAAAAATAAAAGTGTAACATTGTGTGTGCCTAAAACATATTTGCAAATAGATCATAATCTCCCACGTGAGGGTGTAAATGGTGCAGCTGAGCAAAGTGTTGTTTTGTTGGATGAAAAACTCCCCACTACCGATTTCGAACTTGTTCAGAAGAAAAAGCAAGAGAAGAAAACTGAAATTGTACAAGATAAGATCCGTGATCGACTGAACTAGTGAGAAGGCTAGCTCCTTCTTAGTTGAGTCCATTCCAAGGAAAAATCGCAGCCAAGGAAGTGATCCCAAACAAAATTGTTTGTTTTTATGATGCTTTCTCACCTGTAGACAGGATTCAATCAGAAATATGGACAGCAAGAACGAAACTAGAACTGTAAGTCTTTCAAGTCTACTTTACTATATTATCTTCGTTGAAAATACTGTATAATCAAACTTTTGAGTTCGTAGGGATTTTAAGCAGAAAAAGAAGATTGAAAGATCCATTATGGAATGGCACAAAATCCTGAAAACGCCTCAGGACTGGCTGCAAGGCACAATACATTTCATTACTCGGTAGTTCTCATTGGTAGATTTCTAGAAAATTTCTCGAGAAGTCTCCTCGAGAAGACTTCTAGGAAGACTTCTATAAAAGTCTTCTCGAGAAGACATCATCTTCATTAGAAGATGTCAATAGAAGCTCACTGGTTTGTTTTGTGTATTGTCTATTTGATACAACACATAGACGCTGGGATTAATCTTCTGAGGAGTCGCTATGCACAACATCAAGAATGGTTTCGGTCAGGGCGTCTATGCATGGTTGACTCTAGGTTTTGTCAGATGTGGACCAATAAATTTTAGGAGTTTCTTGATTCTGAACCCAACCCCGACAAGACAGGGAGACGCTTGCCTGGCGGTTCACTTGATTACTACTCAGGAGAAGAGCCATCATATTACCTTAGTGACAAGACGTGGGGAGTAGAAGTGGACGACATTTACGTTCCTTTGAATGTTGGGAACAACCATTGGATTGCTTTGTGGATATCTATACCGAATAAGCACATCATTGTTTGGGATTCTACAATTGAATTGATACAAAACCTGGCGGATCATGTGAGGCCTTTTACGACTCTTGTTCCATACATTATGCGTGAACTAGCTCCAGCAGCAGAAAGGAGTAACATGGTAGTGACGCCATAAACGACGAGTGTGTTGTACGTTCTATGCCTCAAAACATCTAGAGTGGAGATTGCGGTGCTTCAAGTACATTGAATGCCACGTGCTTGGGATTCAATGGCCTCTGATGGTCTGTGATACCCATGTGAAGCTCATGAGGCAGAAGTTGTGTGTTGAGATATATGCTGAGACATGAATTTTGGGCACAGAGAAGGAAAGATACAAGAATCTAGACACATACGATGAGACAGGCGTGCAACAGAAGTAGTAGGTTGACTACTTTTTATCTAACAGTTACACCTCATCTTGTTGCCTTCTATATTTTTTTGTTGGGCTTCAAGGACAGTCACACCCCAAATTTTTGTATTTACTTAGGGGTTTTTTGGTGATGATGGTCAGGTTTAGATGATGTTATCTGTTAGGGGTTTTTTGGCGATGATGATTTTACATGATGTGATTCGTTTGGTAAACATTCTGTATTCTTGTCTTACTATTATTAGGAAACTTCTTTATAAGCCACCTTCTAAATTAGGAGACTTCTTTTATAAGCCACCTTCTAGATTAGGAGTCTTCTTTTATAAGTCACCTTCTGAATTAGGAGACTTCTTCAAAGCGTCTGCTTAAAAATATAATTGTCTGCAAACGTTTGCCATTTTGCACCACATTATGAAATCATCATCTAAGAATACCATAATATTACACAATGTTATAAAATAATTATCCATGAATACCATAATATTCCACAATCATTATCCATAAACAACATACTAGAATAAACAACAAATTCGAATAATCAACATACTTCGTCATCTCCAACATCAATCATGTTCCACTTTTGTTACCTACCAACATATAATAACAATGTCATGTCAAAAAATTTATTGAGCAAAAGAAAGTTATTCCAAGAGAGTAACTTACAGAATTGGTTCGAGT
The DNA here is from genome assembly GCA_900406435.1 of Lepidium aucheri. Taxonomy (NCBI): domain Eukaryota; kingdom Viridiplantae; phylum Streptophyta; class Magnoliopsida; order Brassicales; family Brassicaceae; genus Lepidium; species Lepidium aucheri. The sequence goes on along the minus strand of OVBA01003145.1, from coordinate 19,336 downwards.
ATGGTCCGGTTGTTTGCATTTTGAGCAATTGTATTGCTTGGAAATTCGACTTGCCTTGTTATGTCGCATCCTAGCAATTCCTAGCCAACTCTGCCATCTCAATTTCTTCTTTCTTCCAGAAAAAATCTTCACGACCGGAGGAAGACATTGCTCTTGATTCTCTACTCTGATAATCACTTTTGGGGTATATATTATGAGAATACGCTGCAGCCAAATATTCCTTCTTATAAGAAGGATATATAAGCATAGTAACATGTAGACCAGCTTGCAATGCAGCTGCAAGAACATGCGAATAACAAATTTTCTCAATCTGATATACACCACATGCACATGTCTGATGCTCTAGATCAACTAAATAATTTCTCACACCCACTTTCGCATTAAATCTCCAAGTATCTATGCGTTCAACAACCATCTTGTTTGCATATTCTGCACGTATCACCAACAAATTTTCTACTCCTCGAGTATGATATGTTGTGAGACTAGATGCATCTTCCCTCCGTTTATCTAACCACTTTCCTAGTTTCTCTTGTATGTACTCTAAAAGGAAGGTTATGGGAAATCCTCTGGCTAACTTTAACGTGGCGTTGAGTGATTCAGCGATTTTGCTCGTCTGAATGTTGTATCTATCGCCTGGAAAATTTGCACGTGACCATAACTTTGGGTCCGCATCTACCAAGTGTGAGCAAGGGTGGGGTTAATATTCTTCAACTCGTCCATATGTCGAGTGAAGTCAGCAAAAGTGTACGCATATGCCGCTGCTTTGACCAAATATAAGAGTTATTTTCCCTTAAACTTGGTGACTATGTTACTCTAATGTTGATAGTAACATATGCCTCATGTATCTAAGGAAACACTATGTTGCACACATTTTTTATGGAGTTGTGCCTGTCACAAACTAGTACCAAAGGTGATTGGTGTGAAAAACAACTACCTAATTTGGTGAGAAACCACACCCATGAAGCATCATTCTCAGTGTCTACAATACCAAATCACAATGGAAAGATCTGAAATTTACCATCTTGGGCCGTTGCTACTAGCATAACTCAACCATACTTCCCAGTTAAATGACATCCATCAACCATAATCACTCTTCTAAGATAATGAAACCCAGCTATAGAGGCACCAAATGCAATACATAGATATTTTAATCTATTATGATCATCAAGTTCAAGCCCTGTAATAGTTCCCAGATTTGCTTCCTGAATTAAATGCAAATATGAAGGCAAGTTACCATAACCATCTTCTGCCGTCCCAAAAACCAATTGTTGGACGTATATGAATGATCGATATGAGGTAGTGTAACCAAACCTCAGTTCATACATGGTCTTCATTGACTCTTCGATATGCCTTCGCGTGATGCCATCAATTGTTCCAAAACTATCTACAAATAATTTGCCAATATGTTTTGGTGAATGGCGTCTGAAGTTAGCATATCGGTCTACCACTAAACATGTGTGAACATTCTCAAATTGAGTCACCCAAAAAGTGTCCCTTGCGTCTGTCACAATCGCTCAAACCTTCCACCTACACCCAGGAACACAACATTTTGCCACAAAAAGTTCTTTCGTTGACTTGTCTGCACGGAAATTAAATTCCAAAAGTATACTCCTCACTCGCAATGCTGATATCAACTCCTCCTTGCTAGAAAACCGCATACCGACATATATGTTTTGGGATTTGTCATCTTGGTCGACGTGATTCGGGTTCCCAAAATACATTTCATCTTCGTCTTCGTCTTTGTCCTCATCTTTTACTTTCCCATATTGGCTATAATCTCCACCATCCATGTAGACCACGGGTTCACCATCACACTCATATTTCATGTCATCTTCTTAAAGATCTTCATTCTGGTTTTCGTCTTGCTCATGGTCCCATTCTGCGTCACCTTTATCTGCTTCATTTGCACTCTCTCGAAAACCACCAACAACACATAAACATACAACATGCAGCTTACATAACTCAACCAAACTTCTAACTTGTCTATCATTTGTGACATTGCATTGGAGGAGTATTAGATGGCATTTCTTGCAACATTGAAACTGGAAGTGAATATGCTAACTCTACAGTTTCGGTTTCCACATTGAGATTGTAATCATCTTGTACCATTCCAAGAAGTTCACCATGTGTACACCCATCCTCTATAAATAACATTCTTCATCCTTTGCAATTATCAACCTCGAAATGACAACACAAGTTTTTCATTACCCACTCTCCATAAACAACAGGTAGATGAACCATTTTCCTGCAAAACATTATATAAACAATATTAGAACCATATAATTAGCTAAAAGTAACGTTACTACCAACTAAAAATTTAATTTTAAAAAAAATAGCAAAAGGAGACTTCAAATGAAGCCTTCTTTAAAAAAGGAGACATCATTTGAAGTCTACGAGCATAAAAGAAGACTTCAATAGAAGTCTCCGCAAGTTATTTTTGCATTTGACTAAATATTGACCTTCATGTAGAAGACTTCCATAGAAGTATCGAGTTTTGGAGGTTATATTTGCAATTGTCCAGGATAATAAATTTAACAAGGAGATTTCAATAGAAGTCTCCTCTGGTTGGTTTGAAACTTGAAGTCTCCACCTAACTCCGCAAACTTCATGTGAAGTCTCCACTATAAAACAGAGGTTACTTTTGCAATTGACTAAGTTTGACTTTCAATGCAGAAGTCTCTGGATGAAGTCTTCGACATCGCAGACTTCAATTGTAGTCTCCAACGAAAATGAAGGAGACTTGAAGTGAAGTCTACATTATTTTATTATTATTTGTTTTTTTCAAATATCATATGTAGGACTCATTATTGAGTATCTGACGGAGACTTCATTTGGATTCTCTCGTGTTTCAGAAGACTTGAGATGAAGTTTGCGATTTCAAATTAATTTCCAGATTTTTTGGTAAAAAATTCTAATATTGGTCAACTACAAAAATAACCCCTCTACACAATTAGACTTCTCTGGAAGTCTTCTCTTCTCGCGGAGACTTCATTTGATGTCTTCTGAAAAGTCAGCTTTTCAGTCAACTGCAAAACGGACTCAGAATTCAGTAGACTTCACATGAAGTCTCCGTTTGTTTTTTTTTCCAAACAAGAATGAGGAAAATTCATGTGAAGTCTACTTTCCAAATCCAGAAAATAGTCAATTGCAAAACTAACCTCTTCGTTAACTTGGAGACTTCAGGTGAAGTCTATAAGGAGTGGAGACTTCACCTGAAGTCTACTGTCTGCAAATTTTTGAATTTTGCAAGAAATAGCTAAATATGAGATAGTGATTATAGTTACCTTATTTAAATGTCCAGAATGCAGAACTAAACTATTACTCGATTCTTATACTCCTTAAATGGAACGAAAAACGTTAGTTTTAAGAATTTTGAAATGACAAAATGAAAGTTAGAGAGTTTTTTGGATATAAATGAAGAGAAAATAGGAGATAATGTGGTTAAAAGTTGGTAAAAGCATAAAGATGTCGAAAATATAGAGATGAAATAACATTTACAGCTTGGTCTTGGTTGGTAATGGTGGTTGGATGAATTGAAGAAGAATGATATTTTCATAAATATTGAAGTTTTTATTAATATTTTAGTAATTATGCATTTTGCGAAACTTTTGTAAAAAAATTTAAAGTAATGAAATTTTAGATATTATATGGAAAATGAGGGGTAATTTGCAAAAGTTTTCCGAATCCCTTTTTTAATATGTATTATTTCTATTAAATAATTTTAAATATATTAATGTGTAGGTTAATTTTCAATTTTTAAATTATGAATTATATAATTTTTTAGGTGTTAATGTTGAAAATTAACATATAAAACTATTTTATTCTAAAATTTTTAACGAAATGTTAATATAAATTATAAGAAAATTTAATATATTTTGGTATTTTTTATTACAATAATTAATTTTTATTTTATTTTTAATACTATAAATTTATATACTTATTTTACCATCTTTTTATTACAAATATGATATTCTTTTTTATAAAAACGTTATATAATGTATCAATTTTTGGAAAAATTGCAAAAATGGCATTTTGTAAACCTTAATAAAGAAATTAGTCAACCAATTTATTAAAACTAAACCATACCTCTTTAGGGAAAGAAAGAGAATTAAACTTAATTTTTTGTTAACTAAAGATAATTATGTATAAAAGCAGTGAATGTTGAGAAAATTCTTAGTTAAAGTAAGTATGTTTGGTTTTATACAATTTTATAAGGTATCTTATAACCTTAATAAATAAACTAGTTAGTCTATTAATTAAAAGAAACTAAGAGAATTTAAACTTGATTTTTTCACAACCAAAAGATAGTTCTCGAATTTTTGTATAAAACCAGTGACTGATGAGGGTTTTTTTTATGTATTTTTGTTTAGTTTTATACAGTTTTATTAGGTATCTTATAAATATTAATAAAAAAACTAGTCAACATATTAAAACTAAACTCTATCCCCTTCTTAAAAGAGGATACCCAATGAAATTAAACTTATTTTGTTAATAAACTAAATGTAGTTTTCTAATAAAACTATTGAATGTTGAAATTTTTTTTTTTGGTTAAGTATCTTTATATTGGTTTTATAGAGTTTTATAAGGTATCTTATAGACATTAATAAATAAACTACTCGATATATTTATTAAAATGAAACCCTACAACAGAAAGAATCTAAGAGAATTTAAACTTAATTTTTCATAACCTCAAGATAGTTTTTGAATTTTTGTATAAAACTATTGAACGTTGAAAAAATCTTTATTTAAGTATTTTGGTTTAGTTTAATACAGTTATAAAGTATTTTATAAACCTTAATAAGGGAACTAGTTGACCTCTTTATTAAAACTAAACCCTACCAAAAGAAAAAACCAAGGGAATTTAAACTTTATTTTTTCGTAACCAAAAATAGTTCTCAACTTTTCGTATAAAACCATTGAGTGTTGAGATTTTTTTGTTTAAGTATTTTTAGTTTTATAAGGTATCTTATAAATCTTAATAAAGAAACTACTCAACCTATTTATTAAAACTAAACTCTATCCTCTTCTTAATCGAGCAAAACCAATGAAATTAAACTTATTTTTAATATAAATTAAAGGTAGTTTTCTTATCAAACACTAAATGTTGGAAAAACAATTATGTTAAGTATTTTTTTTTGGTTTTATACAGTTTTATAAAGTATCTTATAAACCTTAATAAACAAAATAGTTGATATATTTAGTAAAGGTAAACCCTACAACAGAAAGAATCTAAGAGAATTTAAACTTCATTTTCATAACGTCAAGATAGTTTTTGAATTTTTGTATAAAAGTACTGAATGTTGAAAAAATTTTTGTTTAAGTATTTTAGTTTGTTTTAATACAATTTTATAAGGTAATTTGTAAACCTTAATAAAGAAACTAATCGACGTATTTATTAAAAATAAACCATACCACCTTCTTAACAGTGGATACCAATGAAATTAATTTTTTTTTATAAACTAAAGGTAGTTTTCTTCTAAATCCACTGAATGTCAGAAAAAAAATTGTTTAAGTATTTTTTTGGTTTTACACAATTTTATAAGGTATCTTATAAACCTTATTAAACAAACTAGTCGACATATTTATTAAAACTAAACCATACAACATAAAGAATCTAAGAGAATTTAAACTTAATTTTTTATAACTTCATGATAGTTTTTGGATTTTCGTATAAAACCACTGAATGTTTAAAAAAATCTCTGTTTAAATATTTTGGTATGATTTAATACAGTTTTATAAAGTATATTATAAACCTTGATAAAGAAACTAGTTGACCTATTTATTAAATGTAAACCTTACAAAAAATAATCCCAAGAGAATTTAAACTTGAATTTTTCATAACCGAAAGATAGTTCTCGACATTTCGTATAAAACCACTAAGGGTTGAGATTTTTGTGTTTAAGTTTTTATTTAGATTAAATGTTATTCTATTTGTTATCCAATATGGATTTACGTGATGTATTTTAAAGTACAATACAATACTGTGCTATTGGTTATGGATTTACGTTATGTATTTTAAAGTACAATACAATCTTGTGTTATTCAAAAAAGATTAAGAATCTAGTGGATTGTATTCACAATGGATTTTAATGGATTCTCTCTTGTTTTTACGTTAAATACAAATCAGATCTATTTTATAGGTATTCTGAAATCCATTGTTATATAATTCTCATAATGGATTTTTTCAGATGATTCAGTTTCTTTCATTTTCAGTTTTCATCCTAATAATAATGAAATTCTGTTCTTGTTTGGATTCATTATCAAATCGGTAATGACGAATTTCCTGAAACTAATTCATTAAAATCGTTTGTATATTGTAGGATCACAACGACTGTTTAGATTACGGAAACGTCATCTTCGAGACGAACTCACAGACTCGTCGAAGCTTTGAAGGAGGAAAGTGAGTGATCTGTGTTGAAACCACTTATCCAAGACATCAAGTTCTATCTGTCATTTATTAAGGAATCGAGAGTGGTTTTCAAAGTCAACAAAGAATTAGGGATTCTGGAATTATTAGGGATTTTTGTTCGAAATCTTCAATAGAAAAGAATTAGAAAAGAATTAATGATTTTCAAATACAAGGAAATACAAACCAAAATCCATTGACAATGGAATTTAAAATCTCAGGTAACTAGTAAAAATCCAGTTAAAACTAGTCAAAATCCATCAAAAAAAAAGTATATTGAAATCTTCTAAAATCCATTGAAATACATTATTGAATAACACCCCAATAGTTTATAAATAAAACTTAAACCAAACCAAAACACCTAATTATACGTTTCAGTTCAATTTGTTCGGATACGGTTGTTATGTCCACTCCTAATTCACTATTAAGTTTTTTTTACCAATAGAATAACATTTCGTATAAAACGTATCCGCTTTTTATCAGAAGATACCCAATGAAATTAAAATTATTTTTTATGAACTAAAGGTAGTTTTCTGATGAAACTAGTGAATGTTGAAAAAAAAATTTGTTTAAGTATTTTTTTGGTTTTATACAATTTTATAAGGTATCTTATAAACCGTAATAAACAAACTAGTCGAAAAATTTATTAATACTAAACCCTAGAACAGAAGGAATCTAAGGGAATTTTAACTTAATTTTTCATAACCTCAAGATAATATTTGAATTTTCATATGAAACAACTGAATGTTGAAAAAATCTTTGTTTAAGTATTTTGGTTTAGTTTAATACAGTTTTATAAGATATCTTATGAGCCTTAATAAAGATATTAGTCGACCTATTTATTAAAACTAAACCCTACCCCATTCTTAACAGAGGATACCCAATGAAATTAAACTTATTTTTTATAAACTAAAGGTAGTTTTCTTAAAAATCCACTGAATGTTTTTTTAGTTTTATACAGTTTTATAAGATATCTTATAAACCTTAATAAAAAAACTAGTCAAGATATTTATTAAAACTAAACTTTACAACAGAAAGAATCTAAGGGAATTTAAACTTAATTTTTCAAACCTCAAGATATATTTTGAGTTTTAGTACAAAACCACTGAATGTTGAAAAAGTCATTGTTTAAGTATTTGGTTTGATGTAATACAGTTTTATACGGTATCTTATAAACCTTAATAAAACAAGTAGTCAATTTATTTATTGAAACTAAACCCTACCCCCTTCGTAACAGAGTATACCCAATGAAATTAAACTTAATTTCTCATACACTAAAGGTAGTTTTATTATAAAACCACTGAATGTTGAATTTTTTTTTTGTTTAAGTATTTTTTGGTTTTATACTCCCTTCGTTTCTTTTTATAAGTTGCTTTGCTTGAATGCACATCTATTAAGAAATTTTTTGCTTTTTGTTTTCTCAATAAAAAGTTCATCACTTTATCTCAACATTTAATTGAAAAAAAGGAAAGAAAAATAATTTTTTTAATAAAAAATTAGTTTAATTTAACTTTTAGTTTACTTTTTGTCTTGGTTTTGTAAAACAACTTATATTTTGAAACAAAAAACCTTCTAAAACAACTTATATTATGAAATAGAGGGAGTATAGTTTTGTAAGGTATGTTATAAACCTTAAACCCTATAACATAAGAAATCCAAGAGAATTTAAACTTAATAACCTCAAGATTGTTTTTGAATTTTTGTATAAAACCAGTAAATGTTGAAAAAGTTCTTTGTTTAAGTATTTTGGTTTGGTTTAATTCATTTTTATAAAGGTAGTTTTCTTAAAAATCCACTGAATGTTTTTTTAGTTTTATACAGTTTTATAAGATATCTTATAAACCTTAATAAAAAAACTAGTCGAGATATTTATTAAAACTAAACTTTACAACAGAAAGAATCTAAGGGAATTTAAACTTAATTTTTCATAACCTTAAGATAATTTTTGAGTTTTAGTACAAAACCACTGAATGTTAAAAAAGTCATTGTTTAAGTATTTGGTTTGATGTAATACAATTTTATAAGGTATCTTATAAACCTTAATAAAAAAATAGTCAATTTATTTATTGAAACTAAACCCTACCCCCTTCTTAACAGAGTATACCCAATGAAAGTAAACTTAATTCCTCATAAACTAAAGGTAGTTTTATTATAAAACCATTGAATGTTGATATTTTTTCTTGTTTAAGTATTTTTTGGTTTTATATAGTTTTGTATGGTATGTTATAAACCTTAAACCCTATAACATAAGAAATCCAAGAGAAGTTAAACTTAATAACCTCAAGATTGTTTTTGAATTTTTGTATAAAACCAGTAAATGTTGAAAAAATTCTTTGTTTAAGTATTTTGGTTTGGTTTAATACATTTTTATAAGGTATTTTATAAAACTTAATAAACAAACTAATCAACCTATATATTAAAGCTAAACACTACTCCCTTTTTAATAAATGGAACCCAAGAGAATTAAATTTAATCTTTCATAAACTAAAAGGAGGTTCCAATAAAATTAAATCTTATAAACCTTAATAAACAAACTAGTCGATCCGTTTTCACAGAAGGAACTTCACTATCTTAGAGAGAGTTCATTGTGATACATTCACACCATTTTTGGATTTGCTACTAGTTAATGAATGGAGCATACAATATAAGTTCAGAGACCCAGCAACATGTCACTAAGAACACCATCATACAAGTTCGTATGCAAGAATGGCATATGTAAATTTATACTCTTAATTTCTAGCATAAATAGAAACTCATAACACACAAGGAGAAATGGAGTAACCAAAAAATGTTTTCATATTAAGTAAGATAGTGAAATCCAAGCATGTCAACCCCTAGAGAACATACTACATTGAACACTAGGCCAATTTTTTGTTCTCGAAGTCAACATGCCTAAAGACGCTCATCAGCTTATCAAGGAGAGAACTTTGTATGAGTATTTCAAAACAAAATTTTCAAGTATCAGTTTGTTATCCTGTCAAATCATGGAACCAACTGTCATTACATCGCACCAATAGGAATCTACCCAGACTATCTCTTTGCTCACTTATGCATGATCGAAAGTACAAACATGTCGGGAGAAGTCATCTGTTTCATCTGGTATCATTGTATAGTATATATATACCATGGGCATTACTTTTGTTATACAATGGTTTATCAATACATCGATGCCAAACAAAGTCAGAAAGATTGTCTCTTGACATTCTTAACATGGTTTTCATCATTAAGCATCTGGAGCAGAAAATTAAGAAGATCAGCATAAGCAAAAAGCTTGCCATTTAAGAAACTAAAAAGACAAGGAGGTCTTGATCTTTTCTTCAACCCCATTCAATATATTTCTTCTATCAAGTAGTTCAAGTCAACGTAAAATCCAACAAGGTTCATGCACTACCTACACTCATCCATGACAAGTTTATCAGAGAAGAATTCGTCCATTCTTTAATTTCCATGATAACAAGGCATATGAAGATTCCTAGACTCATGCATTTTGTCTCAACAATGCTAGGCAAACATTTCCCATTCCACTCAACCCGAATTGACTACTAGATAAGCCTCGATGAAGATCTGCAATATTTCATGACAAAAAAAGAAGATATGGCCGATAAACCAAAGATGATAAAGCAAGAACCATCGTCTCAGAATTACTCGATAGAATATTTCCAAGACGCACAACTCCCTGATGACACAATGAATATTGATGAAATCGGGAAAATGTTCAATATCAACGACAACACAGAATCACAGAAAGTCTTTGATGAACTAGAGACGAAATATGAATGTCCAGGAGATACTTATGACTGTTGAGATGAGCATATCATCGAATTTGAAATGGAGCATTAAGAAAATAATTTAAGTATGTACTAATTACCGAAAAGTGTTTTTAAAGTGTACAAGCGATAATGAAATTGAATAAAGGTCATGACGATGAAGAAAAGTGCGACTAGGGCTTCGTTGGAATGTGATGCGGGCGCAACCATGACAGACGTCGGAGATCAAGGGCGACCGCCTGATCTTCCATCTTCACCGCTGTCGTTGTCTTCTACGTTGGGCGTGGGTACTATTTCAGGAAATAATCACGGGCTTGGAGATGATTTTCTAGCGAGATCAACAACTGTTATGGACTTAGAGAATAGTGTTGTGAATTCAACCACGGCTGATGCGGGTGTGAGAGATGAATCTGAGAATGCTTCGGTGATCCCTGGAAGAGATATGTTTAATTCGGATCAAGTGATTGGAGAGGCAATGACGGCAAAAAAGAGTATTGCGAGAACTACTAGGATTGATGCGGGTGATAGAGTTAGAGATCTTGTTTCATGTCCATCATGGGCTGCCATGGTTGCTTCTTCGGGTTTAGAACGAGATTCTTCTCCCTCGAAAAGTATTTTGGATGATTTTGTGCAAGCTTGAATCCGCACTGAGTATCCTAACGGGAAGAATGGGGAAGCTCAGATCCTTGTGGATGATGTTGTCAAGGAATTTTTTTCTTGTTCGTTTTGATGCTGAGTCTGATTTTATGAATGCTCTTACGGGTGGTCCATGGAGGATGTTTGGAAGCTATCTCTTAACCCAAGCTTGGACATCCTCTTTCGATCCCTGTCATAGTGAGAATCGAACTACGGCAGTATGGATTCGAATTGAATAGCTTCCTGGGAATTTATATCACAAGATTATCTTGGTAGAGATTGCTAGAAGTGTGGGGAAACCTGTTCGGGTGGATGAATCTACTCTGAACTTTACTAGAGGTAGATTTGTGCGTATTTGTGTGGAGGTGGACTCATCTTGTTCTTTGAAAGGTTCCGTCCTTGTTAATAATGATCGGTACTTTATTTCCTGTGAGGGGTTAGCCAATATTTGTGGTCTGTGTGGTCTTTATGGCCATTCAACACAAGGTTGTCCACATGCCATTAAAGTGAAGAATGATGGTATTGCTTCGAGTAGTGTGTCTAAAATTTCGAGTCCAATTAATGTTGATGATGGTTTCACAGTGGTACGTCGGAGAGGAAAGACTCAAGCCCCTCGTCACAAAGCCTCGGCTAATACTAATATAGCCTCACGTCCTCAGATTTCTCAAGTGTCGTATGATAATATTAGTGCTCCTCACTCTGATTATTCCAGTGCTTTGAAAGTGAAAGGGAATATAGGGAAGGGCAAAGGTGTTGTGGGTGTACATTTTGAGGCGGTGAAGGAGGGAAGCTTAACGAATGTAGCCCCTACTCGATTTTTATTAGATGTTTCCAATACGATGTCGCATGTTCCTTCTACATCGAATCGTTTCACGAGTTTGGGTGAGGATAAGATTGCTTTGGAGATAACCGCTATTATGATTTCTAGTTCAGAGAACAAGGAGAACAAATCACTTCCTAAGGCCCTGATGGAGAATATCCCAGTGGGCATGAGGTGGTGACTATGTCTCATAGCTTGGGAAACACTCATGTGAAGTCTTTCCGCCCGGATAGGAAGGATCTAGTGACTACCACCAAGCCTAATGTGTGTACTGGTCCGCAACGAAAGGTGTTCAAGCACAGTCGAATTTCTTGTGTCTTTGTCTTTGGAGATGATGGTCAGCAAGCACATAAACAAGCAATTGGGAGACGTTCGTGTTTGGCTGATGAAGCTATTAATCGTGGTCATCNCCCCCCCCCCCCCCCACAATGTCGTTGATAAGTTTGGAGAGTATGATGTCTTCTATGGAACCAATTATAGAGGGTCGGGATCATGTGCCAGAGGTTTTAGGGGCTGTTCATAGTCCGACTACCCTTCTTGGTCATGGAGTTGGTAATAAGGTTATATCGCCTGTAAGTGAAGAGGTGGGATCGACGCAAGTTTAACGATCGGCTCCGGTAGTTCTCGTGATCTCATTTGTTTTTCTCATGATTAGTTGCACTCTTTGGAA
>OVBA01003144.1:0-29687 GCA_900406435.1 Lepidium aucheri | reverse complement strand
TGCTAACTTTCCTGATGCTTTCTCTATCTATTTTTGTATTGTTTCGGTTTTTTTTAATGCAAGTAAACTAGTTAAAAAAAAAACTCAAAAAATATCCATAAGATATCTTACAAATATCTAAAATTACACTAAAAACCTAAAAATACCTAAAATATCATTTTTAATATCTAAATATTCAAAAAATTAAAAGTATCTAAAAATACCTAAAAATATCAATAAATACTCTTACAATACTCTAAAATACCTAAAAGATACCATAAAATCGGATCTTTGGATATTCGTTTGGTTCTCAATTCGGATATGAATTTAGATCGGATTATTCATGTCCAAATTTCTAGACACATACAGGTATTTAAGTGATTTGAGTTTGAATTTGGATTTTTTTTGGTCGAGTCCAGATTCGGTTCTTTGAATCTGGCTTTATGAATCCAATTATATGATAATCACATAGATTTGATATAATAGTAGAAGATACAAGATTAGGATGACGTTTGTCCAATTATTGATAGAGAATTGAAATGTAAAAAGAATAATTTACACATTTGGAAAGTTCTAAAAAAATCAATATAATCGAAAAAGGAAAAAGATGGGTGAATAAAAATTGGGGATGTTAGAGATAAATAATTGACTTTTGCCTAGTTCGATAGCTGTTAGTCACATGAGTCTATCTGCACATGACATAGCTCTTCTTCTTCTTCCTCTTCACAAAATGACATTAATTCCTTAAGCTTTTGTCGTCTTATTATCTTTTCCTTTGGATTCGTTTTCATTTTCATGTTTTGGGAAAGTGCATTATTGTACGTTTTGGACTTATAAATGGTAATAATTCTCATCTACGTCAGCTTGGTAATCTTGTATATTCAGAACACCTGATTCATAATTTTAACTCCTAAAACTTTTTTTTGATAAAGGTTTATAAATTTCAAAATAAAGAGTTACAAGATATATGACTTGAAACCAAGTCATACATATGTTGTTTTTTTTGTTAACTACTAAGTGGTTGAGCCTTGGGTCCAAATCTACTCTCTGGGTGCTGCCAGTTGAGCTAGCTCATCCAGATGTCATACATATGTTGTTTCTGCTTACAAGAGACTATAGTAGGTAAGCATTTGACTTACATCTAGAAACATTGAATGTTTAGAAAAAGCTAGTCGGTACACATTTTAGCATAGAATAAGAACTATGATAACCCAATTTTACACGGTCATCTAGTCGACCTTTGCTTTTTCTGGGTCGATTTAACTATTCTTCCTCTCACAAATTTTTGGCTTATCGAATTTTCTAAACCGTTAACTCCTAAAATTTTAAATTTTATTATGAATAACTACATGATTTTTTGAAATCAAAATACGATAGAAAAAATGTAGAATAAACCTTTAAGAGGGACGTATATAAAAGTTAGATGAATAAGAAGAAAAAATATTGTGGACGATGTCGTTTTTGATCTTTATACAAATAATAGAAATAGAGATGATAAACAATTCTTCATGTATTTTAAAGATGGTGGCGAATCCAGACCCACAGTAAGTTTGCATCCTCTTTCTGTAAGATTTTGCAAGATCGAAATTATTATATTTATATTTAGATAAGTGTCAACTTGCGATCAACAATAAGAGATCAAACTAAAACTTTTCTTAATTCAAAAGTTTGAGCAATCTTCCAAAGAGAATACTTAAGATTATTTTTTACAAAAGTGACTTTTTTTCTTCCTTTTAAGCTAAAGCCTTAGTGGGAAACATTCTTTTTCATCCATCAGCTTTTTCTTCAATTCATGTTTTAAACTTATAACAAAATAAGCAAAAAGTAAAATAAAAAGGTTTCTCTTCAACTTCATCTCTTTTTCTCTACAAATACCAAAATTTCTCCATTTTCTCTTATAAATTTCTCGAGAAAAGAGTTCAATGATAACAAAGAAAGGTGATAAAGAAATGAGCTCTAGAAACACTCCAGATGTTAATCTATGGACCTTGTTGATGAGAGTTGGACCACAACATTGCATCATTGTGCTTAAGCAACCAACAAAAGCACTCAATTACATACATTAAGAGTTTGACTAGTTTAAATACATCAGAAATACATAAGCTAAAAGTAAAGCTCTTCTAATACATAAGCTATACAAATACTGTTGCATATGTGTGCCCAATACAGAGCTTTAGACCAAACAAACCTCTATGGTGTATGAAGATACACAACACTCACAGATACATATATGGAGGATTTGGGAAAAAGAAGAAGAAAGAATTATGAATAGTGTTTTAAGTAAAGGAAGAACCTTTTTTGTACTAGTGTTGTTCATTCACTGCTAATCACGTTGATCTCTAAGAGCTCTTCAATAGGTTGTCTACAAATCGGACATTTGTTTGACTGAAGTCTCAATTCTTTTGCACAGTCACTACACATGCACTGCAGAGACATTATAAGATGTTAGAACAAAGCAACTAAAAGTTTCTTCTTTTGAAATTGATTGTATATTGATCTATAGATATTGTAAGTTGGATTAGATCTAACACAAGAATTGTCAAATGATGTAAAGCATTTACTAGGAAGACGTCTCAATGAATAAGTAATGGAACCAAAAGCTAATGATTGAGAGATTTTACCAAATGTCTACAAGGCAGCACGGCTGTGTCTTTAGCTTCAGTCATACAGATCACACAATCTTTACCTGAACCACTGTCCTCTAAGTCTGAAGCTGCACATTGAGTGGTTGAGCCATACAACTCGCGAAGTTCATATCGAACTCCTTCATTCCAAAGAATCTGCTTCACGACTTTCACTTTAAAAGATCCATTATTATCCTTCTCGAGAACTGCTTGTGTGATTTGCTTATGGACTGATGAAAGCTCTGAGATTGAATTTGGAGAGATCAGTGTCTCAGCTGATATTACAAGTGGGTATACGTCTTCTTCAAAGGGTTTGGATAGATCATCAAGAGCAAAGAAGCTGAGATCGCTTCCTGTTCCAGAAGGTTGTAAGAATTTCTGTCCAGGACCTTTCTCAAAAGGGATTCTTATTGGTGAATAAACCTCAGGAAACTGTGGAACAAAAGTACAGTTTGGTTCCTCTTTTGCAAAGAAGATGATAGTGAAACTGGAAATGAAAAATGAAAGAAAAACACAATGAGAGCCTCTCAACATAATCTGAAGAAAAGTGGGATTAGTTTCTGATCTAAAGTTGAGTTTTAAGGCTTACACATAACCAGTACACACATAACCATCAAGAGACTCAAGTACAATGTGATCAAAAGGAGTGATTGCAGGTGTTTCTCATGGGTAAAGATCTTTACTTTGATAGTTCTTTAAGCCGTAATTTGCCAATTTAGTCTCAATTATGGTTCTAAGTATCAGAAATATCAAGACCCTTTACTCTAATCCCTGGAATTCAATCACATTTCACGAAATCTTAATAGATCAAAGTCAATCAGATCGTTGAATATCACCTGCCGTTGAAAAGGGCATCAAAGGAGAAGGAAACTAGATGGTGATCAGGAACTAGATCGTCCACATTGAGCCTCACTGTGTCTCTACGCACATTGACGTCATTCCTCACCTTCTTTGCGTTCTGTTGCTCCACATGTGAGGATGGAAGCGTTTGCGTTTGTGGTTGCGGTTGCGGTTGAGGAGGACAGTAATATGCAGGTCTCGGCATTGGACCCCACCAATTGGGGTGAGTGGTGGTGAAATACTGAGGATGTTGAGGATAATAATGGCATTGACCATAGGAACAAGAGTTGATCTGTGGTTGAGGAGGTAGAGGCTGAGGGAGATGGTAATTGGGGTAGTTGTAGTCATAATGCGACGGAAATGGCGGTGGTGGAGGAGGAGAAGAAGGGTCGAGGTAATAGTACGGTGGTGGAGGATGGTGGTAGAGGTGACGGCGATTGTTGTTGTTGTCTCGTCTTCTGATGTTGTTGCTAAAGGAGATTCCCATTGATGAGAAAAGAAAGAGACAAGACAGAAAGCAGAACAGAAGAAGCAGAGAAACTGATAGAAGAAGATTTGCTAGAAGCTGTGTTGTTCAAGATTTGCTTTTGACTTTCTTCTTTTACTTTTTCACTTTTAAATCCGAGTACCACAATTCCGGTTTAGTTTTTGGTTCGGTTGAATTTTTCTTTTTCAGTAATTAGATTAACTAGATTGCATAGCATAATCTCACCTTCTAAAATTCCAGACAATACTCGGTGAAAATTATATGACTATCAAACTTGGAGTTACATCAAAATCTACCTAGATTATCAACAGACAAAATTCTCGACTTAAGCTTGTTTTGGTTTATGGTTTAATGCATCTTTGCTCTATCATTTTGCTTTTATAATCACTTAGAAAGATTCAAGAAATAGAAAATATGCGACTTGATATTTATAGCAAGTGACATTTAGTCTAATGATATGTGGTAAGTTCACTAAAGATAAACACATTTGTACATTTAAAGATCGAGTCTCGGTGCATATACTATGTAGGAACTTGACTAATAGGTTGATGAATTGTTGTCCAATGTTCACAAAAAAAAATGCAAAAGAAATATAAAACTATATTAAAATGAAGATGTATGAATCTTAAATGAAAAGAAATAATGCATAAAATGAATGGAAACCGAACAAATATTTACATATATCAAATGAACTTGATTATTTGATCAAAATTATTTCTTAAATTTAAGAAAAGAATTATTTAAAATAATTTAATATGTGGGAACCTGAATATAGTCGAGTAATTAAGTGTTACTTCTGCTATTTTTTCTATTTAAATTAAATTTTAAAGTGTTATATTTATCTCAAGTAATATTATTAGGAATTTGGAGTTTGGTTATGGGTCTACTTTATTTATCAACAAAAAAAATAATATATTAATATTTAACAAAGTAAATAAATGGTTAGGTTTTTACCACCTAATCTTACTTACCATCCATTTATTAACTGTTGATGCTCCTTAAAGCCAACTCTACAACTATAAAATTATAGACAGATTTTTCTTAGCTTATACTTTACATCTCATGTGGAATCTCTATTTCTGAAAGAAACTTCAAGTCAGTCAGAAGAACTCCCACTACACCATTGGTGAGATGTAACCAGAAGTATCTAACATCAAATATTGGATACTAGCTATATGACACAATTTAAATGAATTGATTAATGGACTACCAAAGTGGAGATAATGCCATTATTTTGCCTGCCATCACTTGGCTTTGTCCAACGAAAGACTACACAAAACACATTATTGATCATCGAGAAATGTGTCAAGATTACATCTTTAGATATGAAGGCTTTTTGTTTTGTGTAGTGGATCATCATAATAAGAAAACTTTGTTTAATTTCAATCACTATTTAGAACAATACAAAAAATACAAATATGGATTAATCATACCTATATATTTTTTTTTTAACATTAAACCACAACTGACTGACCCGTTAACTAAGTTTCTACGTAATAACAGTAGGACTCGATCCCTAAATGCATACCACTAGACTAAAAACCACTTAAAATTAATCATACGTATAGTTTATTTTAATATATGTTCAAAAATCAATTATCCTATAAACTATTAACCAAGCTGTGTTTGTACTTAATAGTGTCACCTCGTGATTGCATTAAAAACTAATTATATATGTTTTTCACTATAACTAACCACAAATTTCAACGAACCACAGTGATAATAACATTTTGTGATTAATTTGTTATCAGTAGACTAGATCTAGTTACCTCTTTTGGTAAGATATCAATTTATGATCATGATCATCACATTCATAATCAACAAAGATTCAATATTGAATACTTAAATACGAACTCTAAAATGCATCATTATACAAAGAACTCAAAGTAAAACACATAATGATTAACTTAAGGAAGTAAGAGAATTAACATAAAGTAGAAGCTCTGTCTCTCTTCTCAACAGAGACACAACCTCTTTGTAAATCTTTAAAAACTCTAATCTCTGAGTAATCCCTAAGATCCTCAAGACTCACATACTGTTGCTTCACCATCTTTGACAAGTCCGTACCAGTCTCGTGCACCCAAACGTACGGTAGACACGTGTCATCATAATACAACCATCTACGTCCTTCTTGGTCTCCAACATAAGCTCTTTGGATGCTACTATGCTTAAGCTTCTTAGAACGGCCTGGTTTAAGGGTGTGGACTCTTTTTAAGATTGAACCAACTCGAATCTGAAGCTCTACGGGACGGTCAGAGAGGTTCCAAAACCGAGTAGAGGTGTTGGAGACTGAGCAAGGAAGTAAGTGAGTTCTGTCGCCACAACCACCGTAGCATTGTCGGAAAAAACAGAGGAAGACAGTGAGTTTTGGAAGCTTGTCTTTGATAGACTCAATCATCTCTTTTGTGAACTTCATTTTTGATGTTTTCATGTTTTCTCTCTTTTCTTCTTTTGATGACTTACAAGAGTGGAATATTGGATTTTGTATATATGTGTGTCAAACAGTAATTGCAAGAGGACTATTAAGATTGTACTACATGTCTACAAAATAAGTCACTTTTGGGCTCATAAGTTTTGGTTTAGAACGATAGAAACAAAACCAACTGGAGCAATATAATGTAAATGTTTTGAAGTTTCTATTGAGATTTGATTGATTTGTCAAACAATTATGCTTCACATACTAAGCCCAACAAATCTTAAAATAGTTATCTAAAAGATTTGATAATCCATTATATTCATGTGGTGAAGGAAATTGTGGGTCGACAAGAAGCCAAGAATCAAGGACGCCGACAAATACTTCCTTATTCCTCTCTTTTTCTTTTGCGACTTGATGATAGCTTCTTCCTCCAATTCTAAAAAAGAAAACTCTAATATATATATATATATATATATATATATTTTGTTCATCAATACTTTATTAGATTAAATCGACAATAACAATATTAATAGAACATGGATGATACATTATCATTACATTTGTGAGTGGCAAATGGCAAAGGAATGGATCCGGGCGGTACACATGTTGTCTGTTCCATTCTTCCAACCTTCGAAATTAAGTCAGGATTATTTTGGATATGTTTATACGAATATGAGTTCATGCTTTTGGCTCATTTAAATATCCAGAGAGAAAGTCTATCCGTGGGCTGTACATCTCCCAAAAAAATAGTCCAGATCCTTCTCCCATAAGATTTGGGAACTTTTGAGTTATCAAAAAAAATTAAAAACGTAAACAAAAAACATAGAATCCTGGTAAAAACAACTAAAAGAAATCTTCACGAAAATTTGGAGGTCCTCACTCCTCAATCCAATCTCAACAAAATCTTTTTGATTTTTGTTTAGGTGCTAATATAAATGGATTAACTAATCCATGAGTTCATATGGCCATAATGGCTAAACTCTTTTAAACACTTCTCCATTACAAATTTCTTTAAGAGGAATTAGACAAACTACAAGGTTGTGTGGATTTTTTCTCTATTAGGAAGAAAAATAAATAAAATTTGGGGAGAAGACTATAATATATTTATGTTTATGCAAGTTTCAAAGCGAGAATAGACATGTAAAATTTGCTTTGATATGTTTTATCGATTTGGCAATGATGTGTTGTTTAAAAAGACAAGTGAAAATAAACATTTATCCTCTTTCCATCAAAACGATCACCAAATCAAACAAAAGAAAACGTAATGAAACATTGTTGGTGAAGATTCCTTTTAAGTCAGTTTATAGTTGAACCAAAATTTTACGTTTGTGCTTATTCCCCAATCAAGAGTTCAAAATATTATTCGGAGAACTGTGAATTTTGAGTTTGAATTTCCCCAAAATTTTATTTTCTTTCAAAAATAAGTTTAAATCTGAGATTCAAAGTTATGGATATATGTGTTAAATAAACTCAAATTTGAGTTCATTCTTAAAAAATGTAAAAAAACAAGTTTAAGTATTCATTAAAATGAAGATAAGAACTGAATCGAACTTTCAACAATCAGTTTGGTTTTCGAGTTTTGAGAATTTTCAAATTTAGGATTTTCAGAATGTTTAATTGGCCGAGTCAACCCAAACTTTAGTGTTTTTTAAAAGTCAACAATAAATTAATTGTTTCATTAACCAGGTTCGGAGTTCGTAATTAAATCAACCGCATTTTGTAATTTCAAAATTTAATCCACAATTTATAAGCCGTAGTTTAATCCAATAAAAATGTTAACCAGAAATATAATACAAACAATTGTTACTAAAAATCTCTCACTATTATGATTATACAATCAAACTCAAGCTTGAGTTGAATTTTCCCAAATAATAATTCCAAATAAATAATAATCTATACTCCAAAAAGAAAAAAAGAATCCGTGAGAAGTCCTAAACCAAAGTTCACGATCACTATCTCACACATAAGGCATTAAGCAACACGTGAACAAGCATCAAATCAACAAAATACTGATGACCAATCTCACCATCTCTCCATCTCATTTTAGCTGGAGCTCTTCCATAATGAACTCCATCATTACACCGATTATCAAAATGCCATGGATATGTCAAATCAAAGTTATCAATAACACTTGTAACCAATCCAACATCTCTCATTTTCTCGAGAAAAACTCCATTAAAAGCCTCCATTTTACTTGGGTTAAAAGCTAACAATCTTGCATAACCACCTGTTGCAATTGTGTTCCTGAATATCACTTCAGGTTGTTGTAATCCTCTGGTTTTGATACTATCAAAGATTTCTTTCCAAAATGTAGCTGCAATCTCTGCTCCTTTAGCAAAAGCTCTAAGACTTTTCCAATGAATCCCATCATGTAGACCTGAATTCACAATCATTACATCTGGAACTTGTTCTTCAGAGAAGTATTTCTTAAGCAATTCTCTAAAGTCCTTATCCTGAAGTGAATCTAAGCCTTGATAGTTCTTTGTCTCGTTCCAATGACCATTAAAGATACTTGTGATCCTAACTGTCTCTGATGAGTTCTTCGGATTCGAAAACTTCAAATCGAATCTCCTCGGTACTGCAGGGATTTCTGGATGTCCCAATACGAAATTCAGCAAGTTTCGAATCGAATCTACATGATTTGAATCTCCCCAAAAGAATAACCATTTGTTCTTCAAGCAATCCCAAGCTGCATCACCAGAGAAGAGCTTGAATGAACAATGGCTTGAGTAAACCCAACCATTACTCTCTATTGCTCCAACAGCTCCTTCACACCATGGTTTCCTGCAAGGATAATCGGCTGCTAGACACTGGTAACGCCCATCTTTACTAATCTTACACTCATCATTCTTCCCAAGCCTTGTCCATCTTCCTGACCAAGCATCTCTATCAAAATCAGATCTCTTACAAGACCGAAGCTCCGGTAATGTAACGTTAGACTTCTTAACGAACCGTAACCGAACATTACGAAGCTTTTGGTCGAAGCCTAAACGTGAAGTGCTAAACTTAAGTCCTTGGTAATGACGAAAGAGCAAAATGACAGTGAGATTGTATTCTCCTACAAACTCAGGATGAACTTGTAACGAGAATGAGTAAGTTCCATTGCCAAAATCTTTCACAGGTGGTCTCGATTTCCAATTCTCACCAGATAAATCAGTCTCGAAATAGTCTCCACCTAAGCAAACATGTTTTCCAGATTCATCTAAAGCTTGAAACTTGAATTCATGAATCTCTCCGGTGGTTAACTCCATCAAATCATTCCCATCAATACCAGAAACAGAAATCTCAACTGTTTTTGCTTCTCTACATGATTCTCCTCCTGGAGCCAACCATTTTCCAATCAGATTCGCCGTGAAATTCTTCTCCAACTCAACGTTAATCCACTCAACTTGAACCCGAGTTGAATTCGAAGTAAGCTTCATCTTCTTCGGATCTAAAACCATCGATGTTTGATTTTGGCGGTGAGGTTTGTCGGATTCTAGATTGGGTTTTGGTGACACTAAAGGTGAAGGAGAAGGACTCATTGCAACGTTATAAGCATTGAATCTCCACGGATCAACAAAGCTTTGAATAGAACAACCATCAATACTCCAAATAACCAACATTAAGAAGAAGACAAGTGCTGTAAGAGCACCAAGTCTCCATCGAAGCAGAGGACTTGGCCGTAAAAGTACTAATTGGCTCTGCACCGGAGACAAAGTGACACCTTTCTCCGGCATCTGAAAACCCAACAAAAACAAAAAACAGAGAAAGGAGAATCCAAGTGAGAAGAAATCAATTTGACGACAAGCCAATTTCCAAGATGAGTTTTTTTTTTTAATTTTCTTAAGTAAAGCAAAGTTTTTGATTCAACCGAGAAAACATTAATAGTCCAAAATATACTAATTTTGTATAATGATTAATTAATTAAACATTAAAAACTTACTCTTTTATGCTTCAATGGCGGATATTTCGCTGAACTCGTTGAAGATGAAGATGATGGTGACAACTAAATGATTCACAGTCTTTACAATATTAATCTCTAAAATTTCAAACAGAATTTAAAATCTTCCTAATTTCCAAAACAGTAAAAAGGAAACTAGAGAGGATTTAAGACTTGAATTTGACTAACAAAAAATCAAAGATATACTAAATGAAACAAATAAGGAAATTTCAATATTGACAGCTAAAATAGATCTCCAAGAAAATTTAGAAATTTTTTGAGTAGAGCCAAAAATGCAATTTTAGAGAAGAAAGACAATTATGTGTAAAGACAATTATACCCTTTTGTAGTTTTACCAAAACATTAGGCCGATGAATACGCTTAATAATAGAGTAGCGACATGTGGACAACTACGCGTTTCCATAAATCGCGTCGGTGTGGTAGTGAGGGGTATTTTTGTCATTTCATCTACATAATGAATTTGATGTGTATGGTGCTGATTTGTTTCACATGGCTTTGTTTTGTTTTTGCAGCGCACCACCGCTCCAATTTCTTTGTAACCAAATTTATAAATAAATAAATTGGTACAAAAGTATGAATTCAGATTCAGGTATTTTGGCTAATAGAATAAAAACAAGTTCAGAGATATTACAATTTATAACGTTTATATGGCTCTGATTTCGATTATGTTGCTGGGTGTTACTGTTGGCCATTGAGGGTTTGAGACTCTATTGGCTTTTTATGTACAAAGGAAACAAAACATTAATAAAAACTGCAACCAAAGGCCGAGTTATTGCACCACTCGTCAAAGCCCAACTTGAGCCCACTAACTACCAACATTAATTGTAACACTATAAAAGTGAAAAAGCAATGCTCCTTTCTCATTGGTGTGTACAGAGAAAAAAGGACAGAAAGTTACAGTGACACAGGCTTTTTCTTATCATGTCAGAACTCAGAACACCATTAAAACTGTACTCTGTTGCCATATCTCTATCACTCTATTCCTCACTCCATAATCAAAACACTCCATAAGCTGATTCGAAATACCGAACCGAATCAAAGTAGAATCAGTTAAATAATCGAATGGTTCGTAAATTCAAAAAGCCAAACCGAATAGGTACGAAACCAAATAGTTATCACAATTATATATTTTATAATAATTATTTATATAGAATTTAATAATCTAAAATTATAATTATAAATCCAAATTTTTTAGCCAATTTGAACCAAAATTATTTTAAAGAACTAAAATATTCAATCTTTTATAGTTAATTTATAGTTTTCTAAGACTTTTTTGATTTTTTTTTTTAAATTAGACCGAATTAGAATATGTATTCATTGATTACCACATATTTATAATCGAAAGAACCAGAATCAAAATTAGATTAAACCGAATTTTAATAAGTACCTAATGGTTAAATTTTGATAGTATAGAATTGAGTTTGACTCCACACACCATATTTTGGCCTGATGGGCCAAACACAACATTAAATATTGCACAACAAGTTGGGTCTTTAGGGCTAACTTAACATGAAGCTTCAACATATATAAACTGGTGAGAAGCTGTTGCAAATGCGGAGACAAGAAAGGAAACCTTAGATCCGACAAAGATGAAGTTACGTTTTACTCTTATTGTCTCATCTTGTATCCCTGTTGTAATCTCCCTGAGCTAGTGGAGTTTGGAAGTTAAGAGTTCCATGGCTTCCAGTGATCTTCCTCGTTTCTTTAGAATCTATATATCTCAGTACAGCTCCAACTCTTTGGTGAGATTTTTGTTTAACTCATGGCAAAATATGCTTTAGTGGTAATGTGAGTGAGATTAGCTCCCTCTGTGTTAGATAATGTTTGAATATGGTTAAATCTGTCAAAAGCATAATACAGTAGCTCTTCTTAGGTTTCTCTTCTATGTTGTGTAAAGTTAAAAAGAGGATTTCTTTAATTTTTGTTTGTAATTTCTCTGTTTGCATACATAGTATCTAGTTTCTGGTTTGCTAATCACTCATTTTAACAGTTTGGTTTATGCTACATCAATCTCTTGAGCAGATGATACCTTGTTCTTACTATGAACATTTACCACGTCGTTTGCCTAAGACTGCGACTCTTATGGGAACCGGTGGAAAAGTTTGGAAAGTAGCAATGGTGAGTAGGCGAGATCAAGTGTATTTTGAACAAGGTTGGGGAAATTTCGTTACAGAGAACGAGCTAAAAGATGGAGAGCTTTTAACTTTTGTGTTTGATGGGCACCAAAGTTTTGAAGTGAGCATATACGGTCATGAACATTGCAAAGAGACTCGAGCAGCCATTGATGTGCAAGAAATCTCTGATAGCACAGAAGAATCTCTTCATAGCATTATCATAATTGATGATGATTATGATGATGAGGTAGAGTTCATTAGGGAACATTCTCCTGATAACCTTGACACAACCTCTGTCATTGATGAAGCTGATGAAGTGGTTAACACAACCATGAGAAGCAGACCGAACAGTGATAGACCCTTTCGTGTGTATGCTAGACAGAAACGTGATTATCTGGTTCCTGATTAACTCATGTAGTGAACTGAAGTAGTAGTGTAGTGAGTTGTGATATTCTTAGGTGCTTGTAAGTTCTCTGCAACATCAACAACGTTTTATGTGATTAAGATTCACAAAATCTGTAGCAGTCACTTACATTCTTCTGCAGTTTGTTGTTAATCTTTGTAATAATGATTCGTATGTCAAGTTTCAAACTTGTTTCCGTGATACTTTGGCCTTGGGATCCTCTTTGTAGTTTAAGCTTGTTTCTCTATTGAATCATGTAAAATGGGTTAAAATGATAATTTTAATTTTTTAGGTACAATTTTTTAATACTTTTTTCGAAGTTTTATATATGTCGCTCTTGTTCCTTAAGCACACAAGCAACAGAAGATTATTAGTCAAATTCGCAAACTATGTCGTGCTGTTTGGCTTCGTGCTGTGCGTCGGCGACTTGTGGGTTATGCTCGTCGGTGGCATCGGGGATTACGAGGAAATCGGCGAGAATTGCTTATTGTGGTCTCTTTGGTGCATCGCTTGTCGTCTCCTGGATTCTTCGCGAGACCGGTGCTCCGCTCCTCGAGAAACTTCCTTGTATGAATCTCTGAATTCTATTACAATGAAAAAGATTGATGATTGGAATTGAAACCATCAATTTCGAAATTGGGTTTTCTCTGATGGATCAATTGAATTGCTTCCGGTGATTGGTTTGAGATTTGAAATTGAGTTATGGGCTTTGCTCGAATTTTCTTTGTTTCTGCGTTTAGATATGAATCTTAGTTAATCAAGCTTTGTTATTTTAGATTTTCTATTGGGTTAATGATTGCTTTATCTTTGCAAACGCCGATACAAATCTGAGTCTTTGGTTATTTGTATGCGTCTGCTTTGAGTAATGGAGAAAGGAACGATCGTGCCTATTAATACAAAATCTCAGTTTTGGTTGTTGTTTGACTAAACAGGGATAAACACTTCCGATTCATATACCAAAGAATGGTATCAGCAGCAAGCTGTTCTTCGTGTGAGCTTTGGGAACTTCCTCTTCTTTGCAATATATGCTTTGATCATGATTGGTGTGAAGGACCAGAATGACAGGCGTGACTCGTGGCACCATGGCGGGTGGGGTTTGAAAATGATTGTCTGGTTTTTGCTTGTTGTCCTCATGTTTTTTGTTCCAAATGTTATCGTCTCAATCTATGGTAAGTTTTCTTTGCTTCTCATGATTTCCCATATATGGTGCTATCTCATCACGTTATGTTTATGTTACTGGAATTTTACAAATCTGCAGCGCGCCGATTATACTATACTGTAGCTACAAATACGACGATCAAGCTGATTGAATTTCCTGTTTCTATCTGCTAAAATACTGAGACTTAAAAGCTATGGAGTTTTTTATGTCTGTTAAAGTGAAACCATATATGCAGGCTAATTTCAGTGCTTGCATAATCTTTTAGGAATTTTATCAAAGTTTGGTGCTGGAGCGTTTCTGTTGGTTCAAGTGGTCTTGTTGTTAGATGCTACACATAACTGGAATGATTCATGGGTTGAGAAGGATGAAAAAAAATGGTGAGCTAAGCATCTCTTCTTTGCAGTTGGCCAGTGAATTTGTGCCATTACTCTGTTTGATTTGTTGAAATTTGATTGATGATAACTTTCTGACTAATGGGTTACTTGATCCAGGTACATCGCACTGCTTGTCATATCAATCGTGTGTTACATTGCTACATACGCCTTCTCAGGAATCTTGTTCATCTGGTTTAATCCATCTGGTCATGATTGTGGACTTAACGTGTTCTTCATCGTTGTGCCAATGATCCTTGCCTTTATATTTGCTGTTATTGCTTTACACCCTGCAGTAAATGGCAGCCTATTACCAGCATCAGTTATATCGGTTTACTGTGCTTATGTTTGTTACACGGGTCTCTCTAGCGAACCACGTGACTATGTATGCAATGGACTTAACAAATCCAAGGCAGTGGACGCAAGTACTCTCATCCTTGGAATGCTCACTACGGTTCTCTCTGTTCTATACTCCGCCCTCCGAGCTGGCTCATCCACCACACTCCTTCCATCAAGTACTTTCCCAACTCTTTGATACACCTGGATATTAGGTTTTTCGGTTTTGTGATTAGCAAGTCTGAACTAGACTCGGAGTTTTTCTGTTTACAGGTGGGGAGGAAGCATTGTTAGAGGACCCTGAAGATGGGAATAAGAAGAGTAGTGAAGGCGAGGCACGGCCAGTGAGTTACTCATACTCATTCTTCCATATAATCTTTGCACTTGCAAGCATGTACGCTGCAATGCTTCTCTCAGGATGGACGGACTCGTCAGAGAGTGCGTCTCTGATCGATGTGGGATGGACCTCGGTTTGGGTCAAGATATGCACCGGTTGGGTCACGGCTGGACTCTACATATGGACACTCATTGCACCACTCATCCTTCCGGATCGTGAGTTCTACTAAAGGAGCATATCTGTCGTTAGTGGGTAATGCGTACATATATATAGTCCTGTCCGGTGAATGTTATGTATAAATGTTTATCAGTTTATGTATTAGTTACTTAAAAGTGGGTATGGTTTTGTAATGGTAATAGATCGTTATGTAAGTAACTCATGTCAGGTTCTAGGCTTACTAATAAATAAACTGAACTAAAAAGAACCTTGGTTGTTGTATGTCTTATTACTATCAGACATTGTTTGATTAAGATTACTTTTAAACAAACATGTCTTATCCATTTAATATTCGGTTTTTTTCTCTAACATTGGACCATAACTCTTCCTGTATAGGGAGTAGAACTTGATTTCTCATTATATGATAATGTGTAATTTTAGTGGACGTCCTACCACTAGACTAAAATAACTCCACAATATTTAGTTTTCTAATTATTCATTTTAATACATGTCCTTATGTTAGTTCTTATTGTCAAATATTCTTATGTTATTATTAATTCTGCTAAATCTATTTTGTTTTTCACTAGAAAAGTCAATATATTAATAAATTGGGAAGGAATACAAAGTTAAAATATTAAAGGCGGCAGAAAAAATATATCTTCGGAGACATAGTCCAAAATATTTTTATAACTAGCCTCGAAAAAAGTTAATATGACAATTTAGATAAAAATTCGATATTTTGGACAAAAATTCGATAAATGGTTAAACTAATGCCAAAACACAGACTAAATGTAAATAGCAAAACTTTCTGTAATGATTGAGAGTACCTCAAAAATAAAAATCAGATTTTTACATTGATAAAGTGAAATCGTGTGTTTCTTATGTACCAAAAATGACAAAATTGAAACAATTTATATTGTATTTTAAAATTTTAAAATTTATTTTTTCAACAATTAAATCGATATAGTTCAATCTATAGTTTAAAAATAACTCCTAAATTTTTTTTATCTGCTAAATTTAATATTATATTAGATCAGTACTTTAAAAATTATTGTTTCAAGAAATCTTTCTCTTTAAAAATTAGGCAATTAAAGTTGTTTTTTTTCCCCTTAACCTCAAAAAAATGGTAAATTAATAAGAAAATAAATGAATAGATACATATAAAAGTTATTATATGTAAAGAAGCCATCACCGTCGTCGTCCTCCTAACATGCTCCATCTCCTCCTTCTCTCCGACGAACAAGACTCCACCTTTAGCATGCCCCCTTCCCACTCCGCCTCTAGATCCGCCTCCAATCATCACAACTCCTCCTCCTCCTCTTCCTCTCTCCATCTCTGCAAGCACTCTCCTTCCGCGACTCTCGACCTTCTAATCCTCATCCTCGTCCTTTTCTCCGGCGCTTTTCTCCTCTCCTCTTACTTCTCTTATCTATTCCACTCCTTTTCTCTTCTCTCCTCTCACTTTCCTTCCCTTTCTTCCTTGATCTTCTCCGACGATGAAGATCTATCTCCAATCCCTCCTGCTTCCTACTTCTTCGCTTTCGCTGTCTTCTTCACCGCCTCGATTGCGTTTCTCGACCTTTGTTGTGGCCCGAGATCGAGGAAGTGTCAGAATCCTAAGTGTAAAGGTCTGAAGAAAGCGATGGAGTTTGATTTGCAATTACAAACGGAGGAATGTGTTAAATCAGGAGCCACTAAAGAGATCGACCGATTGCCTTGGAAAGGAGGAAACGAGAGAAATCCTGATTATGAGTGTTTAAGGGCTGAGCTTAGGAGGATGGCTCCACCTAATGGTCGTGCTGTATTACTTTTCCGATCTAGATGTGGTTGCCCTGTTGCTAAACTTGAAGGTTGGGGACCTAAACGAGGTCGGCGTCATAAAAAGTAACTCAAACTCTTTACTTCTCATTACCAATTTCCTTTGCTTGTTCAATTTTCTCTGAAATGAACTTGCTTTCGCCAATTTGGATCACCCTGACCATGAATGAGACTATGTTTTTCCTGTTACAGCTGTAAATTTGATCACTTTCTTTGTCCATGAATAGACCATTCGGTTTTTGGTTGTGAAATTTAGCTATGTGTCATTCTTAAGGGGGTTTAGATGAAACCTTATGCATTGTTTCGATTCTTTGCTTTTGATTAATAACTGTGTGCTTCCCTCTGTAGTTTCTGTGAGCAATTGATTGTGATGAATGAATTGTGTATCTCTTGGTTATAATGTTCTTCATTTGGATCACAAGCGCTGAGTAATTGTGAAGTAAATGAGACTTGGTTATTGTGTATGATCTTATCTCTTAGATTGTTTTGATTAGAAATCAGGTTTCTTAAAGATCCAAACCACATTGAAATGCATTTCCATGTTTTTTTTGGGTTCGAAATGGTGGTTTCTTTGTATAATAAAACCTCAGAGTCAGCCTTTGTCTATTTATTGCACTTAGCAATGTGAAACTCCATCTTTGCTGTAGAGTTGGTTTGGTTTCCAATCTCTTTTGCTCGAGAGTTTGATATTCACATACCTATGTATATAGCGGTTTATGATTCTTGATTTAGCTCTAATTATGCTGGGACTATTACATGATTCTCGATGTGGCTCCCTGGAATTTCAACCAGATGTATTACACAGCCAGACACTAACAACATCTAAAAATTGGAGATTTATTTGATAATGACATGCTTGCATGAAGCACAATAATTGGTGCTTATGTAGGCAGTGGGCAACAACCTTGAATAGATTGATGTTTTTTTCCCTTGCTTAGTACATAAGTTGTAAGATGATCGACACATCTACTATGACTAAGGTCATTGGTGTGTGGTTACTCGTTTGTAGATTTTAGTGAAATGTATGTCGTATGTGCTCTTATCAGACTTATTCTTTCTCCTGATTCATTTTACTCCTTTCTCTTTTGCAGATCGCAAGCAAACTTGGCTCTAAAGGGAGGAGTAGACAATCGCTGACCAGGTCGATAGGAACTCTTCAATCTATCATTATAGGTTTATCACATTCAATGTTTGCATAGTTCATCTTGGAAACTAGAGAAATCCGGACAGCTTCATTTGCGGATTTTTTTTCTTTGACCTTACCAAATGTCCCAATATCACAAACTGAACACTTACCTTTTTTTTATGAAACTATATTACATATCACACTAATAAAAAAGAAGAGAGAATCAAATTGTCAACTAAGATAATCAGACTTCATCTATTTGGAGTAAGGCAATTATTCACTTCATTGTATTCTCTCACTGCACTGTCTACTAGATAACGAGTTTCTCTCTTTGTGTCGTCTTTGCCTTTGTTCTTTGCTTCTGATCTCCTCATTTTCAGTGCAAATCTACAAAATCTTGATGAGGGTTAGCAGTTTCGTCAAGAAAGATGGTGTCTTTGGCCTCGGAACTGCTCTTATTTTGTCAGAAGTCCTTTCTGTTCAGTTCCTTTGATTCTCAAATCAGGGATTTAAAAAGAATTCTCTGATTTCATTGATTCTTTAGCTGAATCTGGGAAAACGTTATTTGCATTTCTAGGCGTACTGAGACTCTGAGAGTCGTTTCCTTGGTCAGGAACTTAATGTGGCTCTTAGAAGCTGTGTTTGTCTTGAATGATTCAATTCCATGGGCATAGCAAAAACTTACGATCTAGGACCTCAAATGAGAAACCTTAATAACCTTAAGTACCAAGCATTTTTAAATAACCAGTTTTTACCATTTTTTGGCAAGTCCAAGAATTGTCGCTTCAGTAGCCTGAAAGTTTTCCTTGAGAGAAGCGTTTTTGGTCATAAATTATGGGAACACAAAAGAAAAACAACAACATTTCACTCTACTAGCTGAACAACACAGATCCACAACTAATCCTGTTACAATGACAAATGCACAAATCTTTTACTCTTCTACAATTCTGATTACCAAAAGTCACTGTCATCATCTCAGACCTTCAAAGTGACTTCTCTTCGTCTTTTAGTTAGTTACTCAATGTAACCGTTGTTTCACTCTTCTCCCATTAACGTCACAACCATCAGCAAATAACTCTTTTCGATTCCCCAATGATGTTAAACAGTGCTCACTCAACCTAGCCACATACTCCAGTAGCTCACTTAGTAAAGACGGGCTGCTTTCCTTCAGATAATCAAACCCATCCGTTTCCATCACAGCTAAAAAATTTACAGACAACTATTTAAGACACAGGGTGGTTTCAGATTCCAAAGAGCTATTCAAGCAAAAAATAAGAAAGTGTCTTTTGTACCTTTCAGGTTTTCTGGCAAAGCAATGAATTTGAGGCAGGCAGATTTCAGCTGGAGACAATGGTGCTGCTCTGCGAGAGCCAAGGTGGTTGCAACCGTGTTTCTACTGATTCCTTCACAGAGTTCTGACTCACATATTGTTCTAAGCCGCTCAAGAGCATAACGATCTGCAGCTGCAAGAAGATGCTGAGCCACAAGAGTCGATGCCCATTTCAAGTCTGTGCCCATTAAGTCTTGCATTTCAGGCAATTCGTCCCAGTAGATAAAATGGAGCAACATCTGCAACAACAAAAAACAGCTGGATCAAACTAAAGGAAAAGGGAATCTGTATCAGCACACACTTCAGCCTTATATATACAAGATCCAGGAACTGTATATGCAGGTGGGCTAAAAAGACCAGTTTTAACAAACAAAACCCGAGCTGCAAAGCAGTAAAAGGTTCATACTTGGCACTACTTTTGACATGATCACCTATAACAAATTATCTTCATCTATTAACTGCATACAAGAAATAGAAACATTACAGCTATGAATAAGTAAACAGATATACATGCAATCAGGAAGAGAAGTAGAAAGACTAAACCTTATCCCGGGTGAGTAATATTTGAGAACAGGAGCAGCACACCAGGAGAAGGTCCCGGATTGTACACTCGTGAACAGAAAATCCTGTATCACACCACAATCACTCACCCGAGAAAAGGCAAGGAACCAAGAAAGCTATCTCATCCATTATGGTCTCATAACACCCGGGACAGTAACAGCCTCAAATTTTAAACTAAGGATAAATATATCTACTATGACATTCCTAGAACAGACCAAATTGGTTCAGAAAGAGAGTTAAAGAGAAGACCTTAAAAATAGGTGCTTCAATGTCTTCTATGATTATACATGTGGTATTTTCACTTCTCAACGGGCCAAAAAGTTGTGCCCTGAAAACTGGAGAACGCGCTGCAAGTACCAATTTGTGAGCAGCAAATGTTTCTCCATCAACTTCAAAAGTAATATCAGATCCTTTCCCACTTTCTAAAAGCTTTCCAAACTGCTGACCCAAGTCAGAAACCGGCACCGGAATATTGTAACTCCTTGGTCCCTCTGTACGTGACTTCACCACACCAACACAACACCGAACCAGGAGACAATTGTCCTTCAAATATTCCGATGTCTCCAATAGAGTCCTCTTGTAAAACCGCTTGTATCCCCTAAAGTAACCAATCATCAATAAATTAAACATAAAACAAGCTTAAGCAGAGAGATTAGGCTATAGCATTTCTTGAACTCACTCAAAACTATAACCATTTTCCAGAAAGGGATAACAGTTTACTCACCACATACTTCCTCGATATTTAAGAGTATATGGTCCGCTTTCGAGAGTTCTACCAAAATGGCTATGAACCTTATGCCTTTCGTTGCCGCTCTGATCCACAAGGGTCAGCTCAAACAAAGCCCTAACATCAGCACCTTCACTCGCGAGGGCTATGAACAGAGACACGTAGACAGAATTATCTTCAGGACTCTTTCCATCTGGGTAAAAATAGATCGCCCAGGAGTAGCCACCAACCATGAACGTATCCGATGCAACGTATTTGCCAATCCCCATCCCTTTGACCAAAGAGTAGCCACTTATCTTAAATTCGTGGGAGCCATTGATAGTTTCCGTGCGAGAAGTCGATTCCGTGAGCAACGGTGCAACCGATTTCGAAGATCCAGGAACCTCCGAGCAAACCCTAATTGTGTCCATCAAACAAAGACGAGATCCAAGAATCACGACTTTGTAAGAAATTGATAGCTTCTTCGATCTTCTTACCCGGAATAAGTATCTATACGCAACTCAAGTCTTCCAATTTCAGCAGAAGACTCGAGCTATTTCAGATTTAGAAACGAAATCAGGGTTTCGAATCACAAGGGGAATTTCTGGGATTTGAGAGCAGAGACAAGAAAAGAAATGGTGGATTTATCAGATTCAGAAGTGAGAACAACAATCGTCGGAACTCAAAGCTGAATCGTCGTGGATCGTGAAGACGACGACGGTGGCCAGAAATGAGAGGAAGAGAGAGACGCGAAAGAGAAGAAGTAATTGATTGATCGGTTTAGCTTTAACACAACATTTGGTAGGTAGCGAATATAATGTCACAAAAAAATATTAATATTCAATTAGTCGTGAAAATTGAGTTTTTCTGTTTTGAGGATTGGTTTCTCTTTGTCTGTATTTTAAAGATTACTTGGTCATGGTTTTGGTCAGTTTTCTCATAGGCTCCATCTAGATGTATATCGGTCGATTTTGATTTCAACTAAACTTTTTTTGGAAGATGAGTCTTGTTTTCGTATTTGTTTTAGTTATTTAGTTTGTTTCGATTTCACATTTCGATTGACTTATTTCATAATTTTGTGCAGTTTAACATTCATTTTTTTTTTGTCGGTTTAACAACTCTTTTACCATTTGCGAGGTATATATAGTAGCAGAACTAAAGCTGACTTTAGTATAATACACCTTCAATAAAAATGTTGAAAAATATTTCATGCAAAAAAAAAATTAAAGGAAATTTAGCGGAAATTTATATATTTTATGTAAGGCACATGTCAAATCTAAATTGATCTTGCGTCTGTAACTGGATATACATATTCGTCGTAGGAAGCTTTACTATCATTTTGGGCGTTAGGTAGCCACTAGTGATATCAATCTTCCAACCCAGGCTGGGTAGCAGATTTTAAAGTCTATTTCATATTGTGTTTTAGTGGCGGACTTAAATATTTTACCTTTTTATTTTGCAAGTATATCCTGGATTTTCATAATTATAATCACTAAAAAAAAAGTTAAGATGAATGCTCAAAAACAAATACAATTCAAAGGTTCAAATTCTATTGTCGAGAACCACATTTTTAAACTAATAAAATTAAAATTTGAAACCAAATAAAATGATATTTTTATGTACCATCACATATAAGGTTATTTCAAAAATATTGGTTCATCGATTAAACAAAATATTGTCTGAGGTGGTATCGGAACAACAAGTTTCATTTATTTGGCGATGGAATATTTGTGATAATGTTCTCATTGCCTATAAACTTTTTTATTGGTTAACGAGAAAGTATCTTCTAAATACATTGCCATTAAAATGGATATCAACAAAGCTCATGACAGGGTTGAGTGGGGTTTTTTGGAAGTTGTGCTCAGGTAAAAAGGATTTTCAGATACGTAGATTGCATGGATAATGCAATGCATTCGTACGGTCATCTTCTCGGTACTTATTAATGGCAGCCATTTGGGTCATATGGAGCCTCAACGCGGACTACGACAAGGTGACACACTTTCACCTTATCTTTTCATTCTCTTTTATGATGTTTTGAGTTCAATACTCCAAGGCACTCAGCAAAATGACATGATACAAGGTTTGCAGATTAGTAGAGGTGGGCCGACAATAACTCTTTTACTCTTTGCCGATGACTCCCTATTCTTTCTCTGTGATGATATGCACAATGCCCGGAATTAACGACAACTATTTAATAACTACGCTGCTTGCTTTGGGCAATTGATTAATCTTGAAAAATCCATGCTGACCTTTGGCCATTGGGTGTATTGTGGAGCACGAGAGCGTATTAAATCTACATTTGGGATTACACATATTGGTGGTACAGGAAAGTACTTGGGGCTTCCAAAACAATTTGGTCGTAATAAAATTAGTTGTTTCGATATATTGAGGAGCGCATTAAAAAGAATTTGTTGGGTTGCTAGAACTGTTACCTCTCGATGGCTTGTAAAGAAACCTTAATCAAAGTTCTAGCTTATGCCTTACCAGTTTATTATGTGAACTGTTTCGGCTGTCTATAAGCACATGTGCTACGATTGACAAGCTTATAACTAACTAGTAGTGGGGCGGAACAACTTCTATGAAGCTTATGTACTGGGTGTCATAGAAGAAGATCACAAAACCCAAAAGGGACGGAGGTCTACGTTTCCGAGAATTGGCTGCCTTTAACAAAGCATTATTAGCTAACGAGGTGTGGACATTACTTTGTCAACCTACATGCCTTTTATACTGGTTGTATAAGGTCAGATACTTCCTCTGATGAGAATTACTACATGCTTCAAAAGGAACACAATCGTCTTGTGGATGGACATCTTTGCTTCACGATGCAGATCTCCTAAAGTATGGTGTGTAGGTTAATGTCAGGGTAGGTCTCACAACCGAGCTTGGTTTTCTTCCTAGGTTGCCTACAACCCCACCTTGGCCTCCATTACTACTTCCACCTTTTGACTTGACTACTAAGGTAAACATCTTAATTGATCCAGCAACGCGTCAGTGGGATATGCATAAATTAGACATGATGATTGACAAACGTGATCATGCTCATATGTGGAAACATTTCCTACTATAGCAAGTTGTACCAGATTCGTACGTTTGGAGCTATAGAAAACATGGCAACTATATCGTCAAGTCTAATTATTGGTTAGCATCAACACGGCCAGAGGGTTGTCTGTCTAACATGCCTTGTTTATCCCCGTTCCCCGAGCTTTTGAAGAAGATTTGGCAGTTACTCGTAGCACCAAAGCTTCACCATTTTGTCTGGAGATTAGCTTCACATGTACTAGGGTTTGCTGACAATCTTCAACAGTGTAACATTACTACTTTTTTATCGTGTCTTCGATGCTGTTTCATGAATGAAACGGCAGACCATGCGCTCTTCTTGTGTCCTTCTTTGGAAGCTGCTTGGAGACTATCAAGTATCCTATTCTAGGTTCTCACTGATTCATATATCATTTTAGAATGTAAACTATAATTCATTATTGGCATTGTGGAAGATATACAGTTGTACAAAACCCAACAGTATCCCCCATTTGGTTGTTGTAACGTCTATGGAAAAGTTGTCATGCTTTGCTCTACAATTCAATTAACTTTGATCCCGCTTAAATTGTTTCTCGAACCTATCAAGATACTGCTGAATGGGTAGAAGCTCATTCGGGCCACCCACAAATCCGAATACTAACAGCTTCTTGTCCCACTTTGAGTTCTAACTCTTGGATTCGACCACAACAAAGTTAGCTAAAATGCAATTATGATGCATTCTTCACAACAGCAGGAGTGTACTCGAGACTGGGTTGGATTCTCAGGGATCATCGTGGCTCCTTTGTACATGCGGGCCAGGGCAAATGTTTCCAAAAAAGCTCTAGTAGAGGAAGCTGATTTATCGACTCTTCTATGGGCAATTCAAGTTTCATGGGGTCTGGACTAAACGAGTGTTGTTTTTGAAGGTGATAATATTACTATCACTCAATTTCTCAATAGATCCTCATCTAATCTCTAGTTCTTGAACTAGCGCACAATCGCCGCGCAATCAATTACTGGAGGCCTATGTTTAATAATATTTGTATCTTGTACACGTCTAGGCAACATAACAAGTGTACGGATTTGCTAGCTAAATCAATATTTCATAGTGCTAATAGTTGGGATATGTATCACTACTGCCCTAATTTTCTTCGAAAATATGTAAACGTTGATTTTATTAATATATATATATATAAAGTTAAAAAACCGATAATATAATTAGAATATAGTGGTAAAAGTTTCCTCTGAAGTTTTGGACTTCCAAATTTAAATACATTCTTGATCAAATTCTTTATCATTGAACAAATCATCATATTATAATGTTTTATTTTATTCACTTACTGATACAAATATTTTGTGAAGGGTGGTAAAAAATTTTTTTTGTCAATAAATAACTAATTGATCGATAATAAGCCCCGATCTATAACTTAAACTCTTCAAATAGTGCATAATGGAATAAAATATTAGTATAATTATATATATAAAAGAGAGGATGTCTCTCCATAGATTGACACATCAACAAACTAAGCTCTCTTTATCAACCAATAGAATCATTTTATTAAAACACATCATCAAGATTAATGCCACATATTCAAAGCAATTAAAAATTTAAAAATTTTATCTGTAAAATGAGACCTTTCAGTGCCGTCATGTTCAAGCTGTTTATGTTTTTCCCTCTTTCACTTCCTTTCCATATTTCTTTCACAGATGTCTCTCTTACGATTTTTCTAGACGTCCAACAACACAACTCAATTTGTTTGGTTTTCATGATCCTGCAAGTTTAGTTTGAGTTTGAAAAAATCGAGCAAGGCCAAGAACTTACATATGACGTATTACACAGCTTCGACCTTTTAAAACAAACCAAAATCAAGATAAATAACATACGAAGGATTTTTAACCAAAATCGAGTCTATCATCAATCTTAACATTTTTGTTCCCTACATTGTCGAAGAACGTTCTGTCATTGTAGTTTATTGAGATTTTACAGAATCAGATATTGGGTAGGAAGAAGATGGGGTTTATTAGTTTGATTATGGCTGTAATTTAAGAATTATAGGTAAGTTTTATAAGACTTAAATATGTGAAAATGTTGAATAAATCATCTTGGCATCAAGAGAGAGAAGGGTATCGAAAATCACTCGAGAGAATTCTAAATACCAATGGAGATAACTGGCATGCTGTTATTTCAAATTTTGAGAAAATCAACAAGGTTTGTCATTGCTAACATGAGTATTGCTATGTTAGACTTAACTTTTGGTTTCTTTGATGTGTAAATGGAACGAACTCAGAAGCCAAGAGATATGGATGTGTGATCTTGATATTCCTTATATTTTGAATTGGTGTGTCTGCAATTTGATTTATATGCAATAAGATTAAGAGAAAGTTTCACTAATTCTATGTTTCTACTCACCCTTCTAGGACATAGTTTGGTTTGATGGTGAAGAACAATAAAAGAAGAGGTGATACGTATCAAACACGTGAAACTTTTGAGAAGATATGCGCAAGGGGTATCACACCAACATCACTTATATACACAAACACAAGGTAACTTATTTTGTTACAAAATGTGTTAACATTTTTTATCAGATTCGATTCTGAGTATTCAAACATCTCATGTGTAAGTCTTTGCTTGAATGAAATTGATGATGAATTTGTTAATTGTGGCGCTTAATATGAAGATTTTGATTTTGGTAGGAGCTAGGTTCATATTGGCTCTCACTTGGTTAATGAGCTGATGAAAAATGAGAAGACAAAGGTACGAAATTTGCTATTGGCTTTTGAAACTTAAAAAACATGCAGATGTTTGATGGTTTAGTAGATTTCAGTAAAGATAAAAAGCTGTCCATGCCTCTTTGAAATTCATTTGTAAAAAAGCAAAGGGGACTACATTTCTTATCCAACCACAAAATTAATGTTGCTATACTTGAGAAAAACCTTAAACACAAATCTTGCTGAAGGGAATAGAGAATTTCCAACTTGTACGAGGGAATCAAACCTATTATACTGTGTCACTTTTTATTGTAATTAATTTGATACAACATAATTAATTCAAGTAAACTAAAGGTAATTCTCATAATTTTGACAATGTTTAAGCAATCATTTACCTCAGTTTGACACACAAATTATTCTAAATAAAACCGTCAGCAGAGTGCGAATACTAAACTAGTATAAACCAATTTGCCGGAATTTTTTTTTATATAATAGTTATAATAGAGAATAGACGTTATATACAATTATTAAGTTTCTTTGTTTTGACCAATTTGACCTTTGAATCTGGTCAAAAGGGGAAGAAATAATAAAGTTAAGAAATTTGAACAGAGCCGGAAAAAAAAAAATTGAACAGAGTAAAACCCTAGATATGGTTCTAAAGCTCCAGTCTTTGGCGAAGATATAAGTAAAATGGCGGCAAATTTGGTGGATTGATCCCAACAGAGAGAAATCAATCATCTTCTTCAGACAGACCAAATCCGCTTCATCAAAACCATAAAGATATTTCTTATAATCTTCAAATGATTCGCATTCTCTCGCTTTTTTCCTTGAAAATGACCGATACCCAGATTCCCGATAACTCTTAATTCTTCACTAATTCGATCTCCCACCAATGCTGAATCGCTTTGTTCCCTCGAATGTCAAATGACTAATACTCGGTTCTTATGTTTTTGAGGGCTTCTTATGGGTTTAATGTTTGTTATGCAGAGTAAATGGATGAAGATGAACAGAAACGTGTTGGTGTCAAAGGATTGAGTAAAGTTGACTGGCTAAGTATTTTGCCAGAATCATTGCTTTTTGAGGTTCTCTTGAATCTTCCTACAAAGGATGTGGTTAAATGTAATGTTTTGTCAAAAAGATGGAAGAACCTATGGAAATACGTACCAGGATTGGACTTGGACGATTCTTCTTTTAGAGACTTCAAAACATTCGTCAATTTTCTCCATGCCTTTTTGGGTTTCAACAGTGAGTCATACTTGGAAAGTTTTAAGTTGTGGTACTTAGGGTTTGGGTATGATGAGCCTCCTGAAACTGCTCTTGTCAGTCGTTGGATTAAAGCTGTTGTTGATCGGAGGGTTAAACATCTCGATGTTTTGGACTTTTGTTGGAATATTCAGATGCCTCCAACTCTTTATACTTGTGAGAGCTTAGTATCCTTAAAGCTTTTTGGAGTTACTTTGGCTAGTCCCATGTTTGTTTCTTTACCATGTCTCAAATTCATGGATCCAACTGGAGTTAACTTTGCCAACGCTTTGGATTTAGAAACGCTCATTTCAAGCTGCCCAGTTCTTGAAAACTTATATATAATAATGAGCTGTCACGATGATGGTATTGAAGTTTTGCATGTATGTTCTCAGTCTCTACTGAAATTCACTTATGGTTCTGACCGTTTGGATGAAGATCGTGTAGTTACGATTACTGCTCCTAGGCTTCAGTATCTAGGCCTCAATGATCATCGCATTGGAAGTTTCATACTAAATAATATATTCTCTTGTAGAGGCTGATATGGATACTCTCCATTACTTTAGTTACTTTAGGTTCGATCCAAATTATCTACAAAAGACAAAGATGATTCGTAGTTTTCTAGAGGGGATCTCTTGTGTCAAAGATCTGAGCATCGCTTGTAGTACTCTTGAGGTAAAACCTATTTTAATACTTAACTCTTATCTACAAGCTTTTCCTTATATGTTTTTGTGTTCTCCTTGCAGGTCATATATCAGTACTCTAGATTTGAACAGGTACCCTTGTTTCGTAATCTATCCTTCTTGCGTGTTAGCTTCATCAACTACAGATGGGAAGTGTTGCCTATGTTTTTTAAGAGCTGTCCAAACCTAAAATCTCTCGTCGTCGTGGTTAGGATTGTGTACCTAAACACTTGCTTCTTTTAAATTGCAAATGGTGAAATTATTAGTTTCTCAATTTTGTTCCTTTCGCTCGATTGTATTTTCAGGCATCCGATATATGTCCATGGTGGGATGGCATTAGGATTTTGTGGGTACCAAGATGTTTACTATCATCTCTCGAGTTTGTTGATATAGAAACCCCTATGAGAGGGGAGACAAAGGAGATGAAACTAGTGAGTTACTTTCTCAAGAACTCACCAACCCTTAAGAATCTAACAGTACGCTTGGATGCTTCCATGGATACGGAAGAATCTGCTGAAATCTTCGAAGAACTCCTTGCCATTCAAAGACTCTCTAGTGCATGCCAAATTATAGTTCTCTGATCCTCATAGACATCGATAATTATGCTTGTGATCAACGTGACAGTTATAATTGTGATTATAAATTTTTTTTTTTTGTCAACCTTAGTATAATTAGATCTACAAACCTGATCCAAAATTTCCTTTACTTTTTTTCTTTGCATCTAGTAAGACTCGAATTCGGGTGTCCGAAAATTTGTAAAGTTCCCACTACTACGGAGTCATCTATCTTTCGACGATTTATGAATTGAATAGTGTATTTAGATTTATAATAAAAGCATAGCATTAACTTAAATACCGTGTTATATTGTCTGTTTTGGACTAGGTTGTATTGTTACTAGGAAATATTATCACATAATATTTGTCACACAATTATATTCTGAGAAGATTCTACTAATTAATTATTTATTATTATTATCTAGATTAAATATTATAAATTAGTTTCTATTATAATAAAACCATAACAATAAGATTTTCCGTATCTTTGTAATAATATAATAGAGACTTTAAATCTATTGATTTGTTTTGATTAGTTGATTTGTTGTAACTAATTAATTTATCTCTTTATTTAGATAAGATTTTTTTACCTAGTTATCTATTTTAAATTCAGTTACTACACTTTTGATAAGAACATATAATAGTTTCGATTGTTTTGATTGGTTCAATATCATCCATAATATTAATTAAAAATGTCCATATATATATAGCTTTATATAAAACGGCCATATATATATATATATATTATAAAATATTATATGTAATGTTTATAGAATAA
>OVBA01003143.1:0-29704 GCA_900406435.1 Lepidium aucheri | reverse complement strand
CAAGAGAAGGTGGGCCAAGCCGAGCAGGTGGCAAAGCGAGCCTCATAACGTTCGAGGGGCGAGCACGCGAAGCCAGAAGAGCGTAACCAACTAAGCGAGCAACTAATCTCCGCGGAGCTCGCCTAAAATCAAGGAGGAAATCTCGGAGAATCTCGAGAGTATCTTCTCCAAAACCCTAGAGCAAAAGCCTATAAATAATAGTTCAAAACCTAGGAAAAGATACAAGAAAAACGGGAGAGAAAAATCCTAGAGCTTGAAAGATTTCTTTCGCCCTCATTTGTAATCCATTTTCATCTAATAAAAGTACTTGATTCGAAGTTCCACAATTTGAGAACGAGTGTTGAGTTCTAGCATCAACAGAGAGGTAAACAGATCAATAGTACCCAAAAACTCCTCGAGATAGCCTACATCATGTGATTTAATCTAAGAAGGCAAGGTTAGCTTTTCCTTGGAATCAATCTTTAGGAAGTAAATGTGATTCCTTGTAGCTCGATGTACCACATTCTAGAGGAAAAAGACTGAGCTTTTAATCCCCTAAATGGGGCCACTGAACCCTTGACTTCTGTTTCAAAAACTTCTCCTCAACCTTAAGGAGAGTCATCCATTTCTCTCTTGCCTCATGCTTAGATTGGGTAGTAGAAGTGGTCAGCCTAGTTAGCATCTCATTTTGTAGCACTCGTAAGATCTCAGAATGTTCTTTTACTCTAGATGTAATACCACTGTAATGTTTTTTGTTTAGCTATCGTAGGACCGATTTTAATAGCTTTAAAGAACACGTTAACTTGAACTTATCATTTCCTGTGATTAAATCAGGCTGCTAATCCTCACGTACCTCATCAAGGAAGGTTGGGTGATAAGTAATGTGGTTAAAATACTTGAAAGGCTTACATGGAGCTCTTGTCAATGTAGGCATATGCATAAGGACACGGGTATGATCCGATTGAATAGGTTTCAACACCTCACAATAAGAATCAGGAAAGGATGTTGGCCAATGGTCATTGAAGAGAGCATGATCAATTCTCTTAGCAATGGGGTTTCCACTTTGTTTGTTCCACCAAAAGAAAGCTAGTCCCTTTGATGGAGCTTCAAATAAGTTGACATCTTGGATAGCTATGGTAGCATCTGCTACTCCTGTAACATCAATAGAGGAAGAGGCATAAGCAGAGTGATGAGAGCTCCTCAATATTTAGTTAAAATCACCTATAATTGCCCATGAAAAACAAGCTAAAGGAGTGGTGTTGTAGTGTTCAACAATTTGTGTCTACAGATGCAGTCTCTGTTAAGGGAAATTAAAGCCATATACAAAAGAAATAGTGATGTTTATATCCACTGTAGGCAGGTAGAAGGCACAAGTCACCAGTTGTGATGATATGTAATAAGGGGATAATGTAATACTAGGATCCCAAACAGTAGAAATTTGAGCTGAGCTACTATACTCGAAATTCTTACAATGTCTCCAATCTCTCGGGAGAGCAGCTGTAACCTGACGTGCATAAGTGTACTGCACATGGGTTTCCACGAATGCACCAAAAAGTGGTCTATGGGAAGAGATCCAAGACTATATCATCCTCTGTCTTCGCTGACTATTCAGCCCGCGCACATTCCATGCAAAAAGCATTAATATGTTAATGAGAGGTGTTGGCTTTACGGCCACAATTCTTGTGTGATACCAAGAAAAAACTATCACCAGAGACTTGATTATTCACAACAGGAGTGCCAGAATTATTCGAGCTGCATTCAACAGTTGGCAAGGTTGGTGAATGATTTGCAGAATTTGAAGGCTTGTTAGGTGGTTGTTCCTTCCACTGACCTGCTTGCTGAGCATTGCCAAAGGAATCACAAACTGCTAGAGGAGTTTGTGGCAAAGGAGAAGTATCTTTTTTAGCTAGTTCCTCATTGGAAGCTCTTGGTTGGACTGATTGACAACTTTTAGAGTGTCCATTCTACTATTCTAGATCGGGACTTTGGCTTAGTAGGTCCTTTGCTTTGGTTCGTTGAGGCTTCTTCTGCTTGAGGTTATAAACCTAGAGGTGGCGTCTTTGGATAATAGATATAGTTATGTTCAAACTCACTGCAGTTTGAGCACTTGGGAGGAAGCCAAGGGCAACTAATATCAATCACAAACTCTCTCCCATTAGGATACCCTGAGACTATTTTGTCAGGTAGAT
The DNA here is from genome assembly GCA_900406435.1 of Lepidium aucheri. Lineage (NCBI taxonomy): Eukaryota > Viridiplantae > Streptophyta > Magnoliopsida > Brassicales > Brassicaceae > Lepidium > Lepidium aucheri. The sequence goes on along the minus strand of OVBA01003143.1, from coordinate 27,536 downwards.
TCACCATTAAGTCCACTTCTATAATAACTTTTGCCACTTCAAAAGTAGCCTTACAAGCTATTTCAAGTGATAACGCAATGGGATGTCCCACTAAAGTTGCTAGCCGGCTCAAGCTCTCCTTGTTGAAGATAATGTAGGGAACGCCACGAAATTCAACAGGAACTTGGACCTTTGTGATTGGTTCATGTGATGGTGCTGCATCTGGGGACCATAGAGAGACCAACAAAGTAAATCCAGCGATATTCCACATCGTATAACCAAGTATCATTGACCTAGTTCATGCGTTAGGAACTTTAAGGAGGTAAGAGCCTTCTCCTAGCTTGGGTATGAAGATCCTAGGACAAGATGAACCCAAATTCCGTTTATAACTCCAATTATCTGATCCATTTCTGGAGGATGACCAGAGAACCTTGCAAAGATGTAATCCTTGAATTTCTCTCTTGTTGCTTCAAGATTGGAGTATAGAATCAAAAGTGTGAGTTGATGGGGTTCGAATAGATTTAACATACGAATCATTTTTGAAGAGTTGAGCCCACTACTATGAATTAGCAGGAGATGGAGAGGATAAGTCCTCAATAACAACAATCTCCGAGGGAGATGATGCTTTAGCCACTTCAACAGAAAGAGGGTTAGTCACATCGTGAGCGGAAGTCGTATCCATGTCTGCACCTGAGACCTGAGCTACTTTCTGAAAATACACAGAAACATGAGTTTCAGGATCTAGTGATAGAACCTTAGTCACATCTTCAACGAGAAGAGGAGGAGTGACTGGAGAGCTCTCACAGACATGAAGAGAGGGTGAGGAGGCGACATGCTCGGTTACAGGACTGGATGGAGCTGTCAAGGTAGGATTTAAAAATAATTCCAATTCTGTTTTTTCTTTGACGGGTCGAGAAAAAAGAAGCGGAGGAGGAACTATCAGCTTAAGAGGCTTCTATTTCTCTTTTATCATCATCAGAACAGATGTCGGAGGCGTAGTCACAGCAGCAAAGGTGCATGATTAGGTCGCATGAGTGGAGAAACAAATCGCCTAAATTTTTGTCTTGCACGCACCCAAGCACCTTACATGCACAAATCACTTTATGTATATAAAGTTGTAACACTAACACTTCTCTATTTATATATATATATATATCGACATCCAAATATTATTTCTCATAACATATACAATATCTTCTAAGAGTGATTTCTCTAGCGTTTCTCATTACTAATTACTGGAGCTTATCGAGTTTATATTATTTAGTTTAATTAAAATTTTATTTGACAGTTTTGAAATATATTTTAAACTATATGTTGTTTTGAGACAATTTTTGACTATCATATGCGTATTACTTAACTTTTTATAGTAATATAAGTCTATGCGTACTACTTAACTTTTTATAGTAATATAAGTTCGAATATGTACCAAAATTAAATATTAATAATATTTCAAACATTTTTTAGTAATTTCTTTGTTTCTAAGCTTGTCCCTTTTTCTTGGAAATTTTTTTTTAGAATAAAATTTGTAACTAGATCCTAACCCGTGCTATGCACGATTTTATATTTATAAATTTTGTATCAAATATTATTTATTTAAAGTAATGAATGAACGTTATTTTTTATCATAAAAAAGTTAGTGATTGGTTTTAGTATGGAATATTAACTATTTATAGTAGAAGAACTTACACGTTTGATAAAATATAAAAACAAGAGTAGTTTAAATATGGTTAATTTTTATAAGTTATAATTGATTAATTGTACGATTTACTAAATAGTAAGTTAAATTCATAACATATGTGGAGCGTTTATTTAAAATTTTCAGTTACATCTCAAAGAAATAATATATAATTTTAGATATTAAATATGGCTGGCTGCTAAAAGATCATTAGCTAATAAAGCTAATTATCAAAATAACCTTTGACCCATTCAAATTATATATTTTTTTGTTAACGTTGAAATTGTAAATCTAATTATCATTAAATTAATTCAAAATTGATTCTAAAATTTGGTTATTTTCAAATTTTTATTATTACTAATCTAAAATAAGTTTTGACTTGGATAAAAATGTAACTTTAATGAAAATACCATTAATGAAGATTTTTAATATGTTCAATTTTTAATTGATTACTTATGGCATAAATTTTCAACCTAAATATATTCTAAAAACTGCAACTGGCTTTTAGTCTAATGGTTGATGGTAAGTCCATGAAAGGCAGGCGCACATATACAATAAGAGATCGAGTTCCGCCCCACCGCCTACAAGATTTATTTAGAAATTTCGCTAATGGGTCAGTTTTTGTGGCCCATATTGATATTGCTGTTGACAAATATATATATATATATATATTCTAAAAAACTATTTATGTGGTCCAAATTTCAAAATTGTAATTCAAATATTATAGCTTTTAGGATATTTATTTTGATATATGCTACATATATTTCTGTTGGAATAGGTCTTAGCACAATGAGTACGAAAACGGTAGTTCCTGTTAAAAAAAGTGGAGGAGAATGGGCAAGGACACTTGTAAATTGGATTGGGAGCAAGAGCTAGTTAACTAAGAACAAGAAGAGATGATTGCCGAATTGATATTCTTATTAGACTTTTTGTGCCAAAAAGCTGATTGCCTTTTCAAAGGATTGCACCTCTATTTATAGCTTATAAAGGCAGTTACATGTGTAGAAAATAAAGGAAGATTTACAAATCTTGTTGATAAGATTGAATCTGTTAAGATTCGTGCTAGATTTGTGGAAGTTTTCCATGTATGAACAGGAAAACTTCCATTTATCATTTGCTGATGTGTCATCCGACTTCCCTTCAGGTTTGTAGACCCTTCCAAGACGAGAAATTTTGCAAAATCGAATATTTTATCCGAGTTTAGGACTTAGTGCTTGCAACCGGGTTGTTCTTTTATATTCGACCCATTGTTTTTCAGTGTACCAAATTAAGATCTCGGGTCCACCTCCAACAATTATCCCCCCCTCAGACTCAGAAAATTCTAGTACCGAATTCTGAGTTGGAAAGGTTGTTTCATCTTCTAGAATCTTTGGTCCACATGTCAGTTTTCCAGTGGGCTAGGTGAACAGTCGCCTCGATTTTATGCGAATCATCATTATTAGTGTGTGGCGTTGCTTTGATTACTTTCCACTCAGTTGTAATTACAGTTTTCCGTCACTTTGTATTTTAGTAATTCCCTATAAATACAGTGCTTCTTCTTCTTTTACCATTCACTTTTCATCTGTGCAATCTTACTTTGACGATTTCCGAGTTCTTCTGTCTTCAAACTTCTTTAAATTTTTCTAACTTCTTTTCTTCATTCTTCTTTGAAAATGGGTCTTGATTATTTTCAACTACCTAACATTGAAGCTGGTGTCAATTCTGCACTAAAGGGTTTCAATGTTTGACCTTCTAGAGGTTCTTCTAGGGTTTTTGAACCCTTACCTGCTTCATCTCGGGACATGGTTGAAGTCCCTGGGTCTGGCCGTGGAGATTTACGGCCTGCAAAAAAGGAGATGGCTGATGCGCCGTTAAGGATTTGTTTTCCAAGAGGAGGAGGTAGGAGTGGTTCCACGGGTGCTTCTCATGGAAGGAGTAGGGGTACCCCCGACTTCCGATTTACCCACAACCATACTAGTCCTCGTCCAATTTCGGACTTTCAATCTGAGTGTGATGGCTTAATGAGCCAGGTTAGGACTTCATTGGAGCGTCTCCCTTCCCCGGATCAGATGAAGAATTGGGAGGAATATGAAGAGGCTTCGTATTTGTTGTTCCGGGTTCGTATTGATTTTTGATTGTTACTTTATGTGTACTGTCTTGCTTTTGACTTCTGACTTGTTACTCTCTTGACGTCTTTATAGTTTATCGCTAGTTTGAACAACATCATGTTAGAACGGGAGAGGTCTGTTGAAAACCCGGAAAGCGGTTCTCGGAGGAACAGTTCGGCTGTGCTGCTGGAAGTTATCTTGAAGTGGGTGAACTTTGATCTAAGCTCTCTGAGGTGGAAAGGAACTCGTTCGTGTTAAAGACAAGTTGAAGCTTGAGCAAGAGAACGTCCTCAAGTTGGTTGTTCACAAAAAGGCTTAGTTAGAGTCACTTGAATGTGTTGACTCTGATCATGGTGCTACTTTCAAATCTGCTGAGAAAGCGAGCGAGGAGGTTCTGAAGCTGTGTGCCAAGTTGGACACTATGAGGGGGGGACTTTGATTCTCGTCTCCGTCAGGCTTTAACTGTTGAAAACTTGAAGATCTTGAAGGTCCTTCATGAACGTCTGTCCGATCGTTTTGGCTAAATTGCTGCTCGGTTCAATGATCTGGACAGGAACCTTGAGGCTCGTTTGTCGTATGCTCAGTTTATTGACATCCCTCATGTAGTCACCGACTTGATGACTGCCAAGGTGAACGAGTTCAAGGAACTTGTTGATAAGGAGAGCTTGACGCCGCTGCTTCCAGGGGACTTAGTCGTCCCTATTTTTGAAGTTGGAGAAGCCTCTAATACTGGTGAAAGTTGACTCCTAGAAGCTCCGTAATTTTTCTCGGCTTTGTCCTAGTCTTCTTTTGTAGTCTTCTTTTCTGCACTCGGTGCTTTTTGTAAATATTTTTCATGTGTAAATGAAACAAAATTTGATATTTGATCATGAATGAAACAATCGCTTAAATGATTGACTCATTATTTTACGAATTCTGGTTCCTGAGATCATTTTCTTGTTTTTTACGCATTTAGACAAGTTTCTTCCCGCGTTTAGAGATTTTGATCTCGTTTTAGCTTAGGAAGAGAACTTTCTGTTATGCGACTTTAAAGCTGAGATTTTAGGAATCAGTTTGAGTTTCTAAGAAGTTGAGACTCATAAACCATATTCGTGAAACTTGGTCTAAAGAATTTTTAATTATCTATTCAGAAATTATGTTCTGACTTTGTTTGAGACTTTCATCTCATAATTTTGTACAAAGTTGTGCTTTCTCGTTAAGTGAGATTTTAATCTCGGCAAATCTGTACTAAAGTTTTGCTTTGTCTTTTAAGTGAGATTTTAATCTCGGCAAATTTGTACAAAGCTATGCTTTGTCTTTTGGTGAGAATTGTGAGATGTTGATCTCAATGAGTCTGCACAAAGCTTATGCTTTGTTTTTTCAACGAGAACTGATCTCGTAAATCTTGTATGGAACTATATTCCGTTGTTTGGTGAGATTTTAATCTCGAAGGATTTACACAAAGCTTAAGCCTTGTCTTTTCTGCGAGAATTAATTTCCTGTCAGTGTTATGAGAAGTTAATCTCGTAACAGTCAAGTATTGTATAAGTTTCCCGAGGTTGAGTTCGGTGAGCTTAGAACTCGGTTTTAAAGGTAAGGACTAGGTCATAGTCAGAGACTTTTGAGATTTAGACTCAGTGATTTTAAATTTTTTAAGATTAGGCTCGACGAGTTAAGAACTCGACATTTGAGATAAGGACTAGGCCTTAGTCGGAGATTCTCGAGGTTTAGACTCGATGAAGTTTTTGTGATTTGAATAAGTTTTTCGAGGTTAGGCTTGGCGAGTTTTTAAGACTCGGCTTAAGAATTTGGGAGATATAGGGTATAACCTTTTTTTTTTTAGATGCCGACTTGGGACAAATAAATTTTTTTATAGAGTTCTCGCTGGACCCGAAGGCTACCTACGTACCCCAAAGGGATCAAGCCAAGATGGAGTTCTCATTACATAATTAATTAAGTAAATAGAGATGCATCAAGTGACGTATCTAATTCACCGAGATGGCGATCTTTTAGTAGTAGTATCGCTTTAAGTTCATGGAGTTCCAACTTTGAGGAATTAGCAGTCCTTCCATGCTAGCGATTTTATAGACTCATGGCTCACGACTTCAACGATAATATATGGCCCTTCCCAATTTGTGCCGAGTTTTTCGGCATTGATTTTGGTCGTGTTCTCAAACACTTTTTGGAGTACAAGATCTCTGACTGCAAAGTGTCTTCCACGTACTTTCTTGTTATACTACTTTGCGGCTTGTTATTGATAGTTTTGTACTCAAAGAAGTACCTCGTTGCGTTCCTCTTCTAAGTTTTCAATACTAATTTCCATAGCATTCTTATTAGCGTCTTCATTCTCGAAAAGAAGTTCACGGCATAGAGTTAGCACAGCTATCTCAGCTAGAGGAATTGCTTCCATTCTGTGAGAAACAGAGAATGGAGTTTGTCCGGTTGATCGCTAAGGTGTGATCCGATGTGACCATAATACGCCCTCCAACTTGGAAGCCCAACATCCCTTCTTTTCAGAGAGTCGCTTCTTTAGACCGTCAAGGATCTGTTTGTTTGTGGCCTCGGCCTAGCCATTTCCCTGTGGGTTTCATGGCGTTGATTTTCTTACTCAGATATTCCATCTGGCGAAAAAGTTGGTAAATTTCACCAAGATGAATTGAGATCTATTATCAGTAATGATCTTGTATGGAATACCATGTCGGTAGATAATATTTTTCTACAAAAATTTGATCTGAGAATAAGCTTCTATTTCAACCCACTTTGAGAAGTAGTTAGTCATAACAAGCATAAATCTCTTCTGATGTGATGACGGTAAAGGTCTGACTATATCCATTTCCTATTGCATGAAAGGATAAGGCATGATTGCCGATGTTAACTCCTTGGTTGGAGCATGGATGATGTGTCCATGTCTTTGGCACTTGTCACATTTAGCAGTGTATTCGGCACAATCATTTGCTATAGTCGGCTAATAGTAACCGAGTGTTCTGGAACGAGTGTTCTTCCACTATTGTGGTTTCCTCCTGCTCCATCATGTGTCTTTTTGATGATCTCGTCAACTTTGTTTCCGTGAACGCAAGTGAGCAATACTCTGTTTGAACTTCTTTGATAAAGTTTTCACCGACTTGGGCATAGAAAGAACACTTGACTTTCAATCGGTATGCTGCCCAACTGTCTTCTGGTGTTTCACCATGTAGGATATAAGCTAAGATTTTGTCTCGTCATTCCATCTTCTGTTTGTCATTTTGTTTGGCATCTACCATCTCAAAATTGAATTCTTCTTGGATTTTATCTATACCCGAGATGAGTTCTAGATCTCCCTTTGGTAGGCTTATGCTTGGTCGATCTATGCTTTCCATTAGGATGATTTTCCTTTGGATGGGATCTGTTGTGGATGCAAGAGAAGTTAGGGTGTCGGCAGATGTGTCATTGGATCTTGAGATTCTATTGATCTTAAATCTCAATTCCTTGGTCAGCTCTTTTAACACGTGAAGGTAAGCTTCCATTCGATCATTCTTCGTGTTGTAACCTCTGTTCACTTGGTTAACAACGAGTTGGGAGTCGCAATAGCAATCGATGTTGGTAGCTCCGATTTCTTTAGCCAGTTTTATTCCTAAAATTAGGGCCTCGTACTTCGCCTCCTTGTTTGAAGCTAGGAATGCAAGTCGAAACGACTGTTCTAGGACTTCTCTCATAGGGCTCTCTAGTCGGATGTCTACTCCTGATCCATGTTGTGATGAAGATTCATCCAAATATATCTTCCATATTTGATCATTTGTCGAGTCTAGAGGTTCTTGATCTGGAGATAGTTCGATTATGAAATTGGCTAAGACTTGCGACTTTGCACTTGTGCGTCCTTTGAACTCAATGTTGTATTCGCTTAATTCGATTGCCCACTTCGTCAATCGTCCTGATTGATTTGGAATATGCAGTATTGTCCGTAGTGGATGATTTGTTAATACTATAATGGTATGAGACTGGAAGTGAGGTCGCAACTTCCTTGCTGATGTTACTACCGCTAGTGCAAGCTTCTCTGTGGTTGGATAGTAGGACTCAGCTCCATCCAGTGACTTGTTGATATAGAAGATTGGGTACTGAGTTCCTCTGTCATCTTGAACTAGTACACCACTAATTGTTGAGGTAGAAACATTAATGTATAAATACAGTGGTTCTCTATTTTTTGGCTTGGCGAGTATCGGCGGTGTTGAAAGGTACTCTTTCAACTCGAAGAAAGCCTTTTTGCAGCTTTCACCCCACTTGAACTCTTTGTTTCCACGCAATAAGTTGTAAAATGGAAGGCATTTATCGATTGAGCGCAATGTGAAGCGGTTCAGGGCGGCTATTCGGCCCATTAGTCTTTGCACTTCTCGCTTATTCTTCAAGAAGGCAACTCATGGATTGTTGTGAACTATTTCGGATTAGCTTCAATTCCTCTTTGAGTGACAATGTATCAGAGGAATTCTCCCGATGTAACCCCAAAAGTGCATGTTGTTGGAGTGAGCTTCATCTGGTATTCATTTAGAGTTTTGGAACAACGAGCTAAATGATCGACATGATCTTCTGCTTTTAACGACTTAACCAGCATGTCATTAATATATACTTCTATTGTTTGCCCGAGTTGGTCTGCAAACATTTTGTTTACAAGGCGCTAGTAGGTAGCTCCAGCGTTCTTCAGTCCGAATGACATTACCTTATAACAATAAGTACCATGTTCCGTGATGAACAAAGTCTTCTCTATATCATCGGGATGCATCCGAATCTGGTTATATCCCGAGAAAGCATTCATGAACAAAAGAAATTTGTTCCCAGCAGTTGCTTCAACAATTCGGTCGATATTTGATAACGGGTAGCTGTCTTTTAGACAAGCTTTGTTGAGATCAGTAAAGTCTACGCAGACTCGCCATTTGCCATTCTTCTTTGGAATGACTACCGGATTGGCTAGCCATTCAGGATATTGAACTTTGGTGATTGATCCGATTTTGATAAGCTTTTTGACTTCTTTGATCACGGTCTTTGTTCTCTCTGGCCCGAGCTTTCTTCTCCTCTGTTTAATTGGATTATATGTCAGATCGACATTTAGCCTATGACTTGTGATTGCCGGGTTGATTCCAGTCATATCATTTGGTGCCTGTGCGAATGTCGTCACATTCTCTTCAAGGAGACGTATTAATTTCTCCTTGATTGGCTTGCCCAGTCGATGTCGATGTCGATGCTTACACATTTTGTTGGATCAGTCAAATTGATATTGACGAGTTCAACAATCAATTGGTCTAGCTTCTTGGGAGCAGGTGGTTTGATTAATACTCTGCTTCCTACTGATGCGGCGATCATGCCTGATTTGTTCCTTAACTTCAACTCGGCGATGAAGCAAGTTCTAGCCATCTTCTGATCTCCTTTGAGTGTATAGACTCCTTTGTTTGTCGAGATTTTAACACATTGATGATAGCTTGAGGGCACAACTTTGACGATTTCTGAGTTCTTCTGTCTTCAAACGTCTTTAAATTTTTCTAACTTCTTTTCTTCATTCTTCTTCAAAAATGGGTCTTGATGATTTTAAACTACCTAACGTTGAAGTTGGTGTCATTTCTGCACTCAAGGGTTTCAATGTTTGACCTTCTAGAGGTTCTTCTAGGGTTTCTGAACTCTTAGCTGCATCATCTCGGGACATGGTTGAAGTCCCTGGATCTGGCCGTGGAGATTCGCGGCCTGCAAAAAAGGTGATGGCTAATGTGCCGTTAAGGATCTATTTCCAAGACAAGGAGTTAGGAGTGGTTTCGCAGGTGCTTCTCATGGAAGGAGTAGGGGTACCCCCGACTTCAGATTTATCCATAATCATACTAGTCCTCGTTCGATTTAGGACTTTCGATCTGAATGTGCTGGCTTAATGAGCCAGATTAGGACTTCACTGGAGCGTCTCCCTCCCCCAGATCAGATGAAGAATTGGGAGGAGTATGAAGAGGCTTCGTATTTGTTGTTCTGGGTTTGTATTGATTATTGATTGTTACTTTGCGTGTACTGTCTTGCTTCCAACTTCTCACTTGTTACTCTCTTGACGTCTTTATAGTTTATCGCTTGTTTGAACAACATCATATTAGAATGGGAGAGATCTGTTGCAAACCCGGAAAGCGGTTCTTGGAGGAACAGTTTGGCTGTGCTGCTGGAAGTTATCTTGAAGTGGGTAAACTTCGATCTAAGCTCTCTAAGGTGGAAAAGGAACTGGTTCGTGTTAAAGATGAGTTAAAGCTTGAGCGAGAGAATGTCCTCAAGTTGGTTGTTCGCAACAAGGCTTAGTTAGAGTCACTTGAATGTGCCGACTTTGATCACGGTGCCACTTTCAAATCTGCTGAGATTGCGAGCGAGGAGGTTCTGAAGCTGCATGCCAAGTTGGACACTATGGGGGGGACTTTGATTCTCGTCTCCGTCAGGTTTTAACTGTTGAAAACTTGAAGATCTTGATGGTTCTTCGTGAACGTCTGTCCGACCGTTTTGGCCGAATTGCTACTCGGTTCAATGATCTAGTTAGGAAGCTTGAGGCTTGTTTGTCGTATCCTCAGTTTATTGGGTCGGCAAATGCTCTTCATCTGCTTTCCAACCATGGAGTCGACATCCCTCCTACAGTCACCGCCTTGATGACTGCCAAGGTGAACGAGTTCAAGGAACTTGTTGATAAGGAGAGCTTGACGCCGCTTCTTCCAGGGGATTTGGTTGTCCCCATTTTTGAAGTTGGATAAGCCTCTAATGCTGGTGAAAGTTGACTCCTAGAAGCTCCGTATCTTAGCTTTGTCGTAGTCTTCTTTTGTAGTCGCCACTTGGCTTCTTTTAAAAGTTGTACATACTTTTCTGCACTCGGTGCTTTTTGTAAATATTTTTTCTGTGTAAATTAAACAAAATTTGATATTTGATCATGAATGAAACAATTGCCTAACTGATTGACTCGTTATTTTACAAATTCTGGTCCCCAAGATCCTTTTCTTGTTTTTTGCGCATTTAAACAAGTTTCTTCCCGTGTTTACAGAGTTTGATCTTGTTTTAGCTTAGGAAGAGAACTTTCTGTTATGCGACTTTAAAGCTGAGATTTTACGACTGAGTTTGAGTTTCTAAGAAGTTCATACTCAGAAACCATATTCGTAAAACTTGGTCTAAAGATTTTTCAATTAAGTGTTCAGAAATCATGTTTTGACTTTGTTTGAGACTTTTATCTCATAATTCTTTACAAAGTTGTGCTTTGTCGTTAAGTGAGATTTTAATCTCGGCAAATCTGTACTAAGCTTTTGCTTTGTCTTTTAAGTGAGATTTTAATCCCGGTAAATTTGTACAAAGCTATGCTTTGTCTTTTGATGAGAATTGGGAGAAGTTGATCTCAATGAGTCTGCACAAAGCTTATGCTTTGTCTTTCAATGAGAACTGATCTCGTAAATCTTTTATGGAACTATATTCCATCGTTTGGTGAGATTTTAATCTCGAAGGATTTACACAAAGCTTAAGCCTTTTCTTTTCTGCGAGAATTAATCTCCTGTCAGTGTTATGAGAGGTAATATCGTAACAGTCAAGTATTGTATAAGTTTCCCTAGGTTGAGTTCGGTGAGCTTAGACCTTGCTTATAAAAGTAAGGATTATGTCTTAGTCAGAGATTTTTGAGATTTAGACTCAGTGATTTTAACTTTTTTGAGATTAGGCTCGGCGAGTTAAGAACTCGGCATTTGAGATAAGGACTAGGCCTTAGTCGGAGATTCTCGAGGTTTAGACTCGGTGAAGTTTTTGTGATTTGAATAAGTTTTTCAAGGTTAGGTTTGGCGACATTTTAAGACTTGGCTTAAAGATAAATTGTGTTTGTTTTTGCGACAATTTATCTCGGCTTGCGACTTAGGGAGATATAGGGTGTAACCTATTCTCTTCTTTTTTAGATGCCGCCTTGAGACAAATGAATTTTTTTATAGAGTTCTAGATGAACCCGAAGGCTACCTACATACCCCGAAGGGATCAAGTCAATATGTAGTTCTCATTACATAATTAATTAAGTAAATACAGATGCATCAAGTAACGCATCTAATTCACCGAGATGTCAATCTTTTAGTAATAGTACCACTAAAAGTTGATGGAGTTCCAATTTTGAGAAATTTATATTCCTTCCATGCTAGCGATTTTATAGACTTCTGGCTTTACGACTTCAAAGATAATATATGGCCCTTTCCAATTTGCACCGACTTTCCCGGCATTGAGTTTGGCCGTGTTCTCAAACACTTTTTGAAGTACAAGATCTCTGACTACTTTGACATCTTTAGCGGTGAAAGTGATCACCGAATCCACGACGAGCATGCACTCCTTGACGAGCTCTTGGTTGATTTAGGCGATAACCTTTCATTTGTAATTTTTGATTGAACAAATAGTATCGTCACAGAATTGTAATCCGCCCATGATTATACCGACAACAACTTGTGGATCATCGGATCTGTCATTGTTCCTACTGGCTTTTTCCGCTTAGTTGCTTCCGAGGTTTCGCCTTTCCGATTTTCTGACTTGAAAGCAGCTTCTCGTAGCTCAGCTTCTTTCTGCTTCTGCCTTTGTACCTCTGGGTTTCTTCTTCCAAAACCTCCAATTCGCCTTTATTAAACTTCTCAACAAGGAATTCTTACAGTTGTTTGCACTTTGCGGTCGAATGACCCGTTTTCTTGTGGAACCCACAGTATTTGTTCCGGTTGTAGGTGTTGTTGAATGACTTGTCATGGGTGGCTGTTACTCTCTCCAGCTCAAAAAGTGGTTGCTGAGTTTGCTTTCCCTCTATTGTGCTATCTCGGTTCGTAATGTCCTTCTCTCAGCTCTTTAGTTGCCGAGTTCCGTTGTGTATCTTGATTCTACAAGTGGATTTGCTTTTCCTCTACATACTCTGCATGTCTTGCCGCTCTGCAAAGGGCGTCTGTGATTGTTTTGGGTCTGTTGACAAAAAGGTCACGTTTAAGTGCCTCATCGGTCACCATTTTAGTTTGGAGAGCTTCAATAGCCATGTCATCACTGACTTTTGCCTTTGTCAGAATCTTCTTGAAGCGCATGAGATACGACTTCAAAGGCTTGTCAAAGTCTTGCCTTAAAGATCTCAACTAAGCAGTCGAGGTATCTTGGTTAACGAACAAGGCGTATTGCTCCGTAAATAACTCGGTGAGTTGGTTGAAGCTTTCAATTGACCCGGCTGGTAGCTTGGTGAACCATACCAATGCGTCTCCAGTAAAATTTTCTGCAAAGTCTTGACAGTAAGTTGTGCCCTTGTTGTCCATGGTGTAGTTGGTACCGTTTATCATGACGTTGAAGGCGCTCATAAATTTAACTGGGTCTGAATTCCCATCATAAAAGGGGAATCTGAGCCGCAATCCTCTATTTACCGAGACTCTCCTTAGTCGTGGTGTGAATGGCGAGTTATGTGCCTGAGCTAGGATCCTTCCTATCTCGGATGCCAAGCTGGTAGCTTGATGGAACTTTGACTTTATGTTGTCCATCATCTTCAATACGGTCGCAGTGTCCAATGTCACTTGACCATGCTGTCCAGACGTGCTCAGTATGGCAGAATGATTCTGCACCGAGGTGTTAACTGGCTGTGGACTCGGTAAGTCCCTAAATAGTGTTCTTTGAACACTAGCCAACGCTTCCACGCACGGTCTGTAAACCTGTGTAGTCGGGAGACTACTCTCATTCAAACGAAATTCAAGCTGATCGAACCTTTTGACGTTTCTTTGGTCATAAGCTTCATGCTATGCGATCAGGTTTCACACTAAAATTCCGAGTGTTGGTGATCCCGATGGTGGTGGCGGAAGATCAGTATCTTCTGAGTCTCTTGTTGGTTCTCTTCCTGAGTTCGAGTTAAATTCAGGGTTGATCCATTCGTTAAATCGACGTGCTCCTGAGGGAAAGGTTATCTCCTTTCTGGTGAGCTGATAGTGATTTCTCCTTCAACCATCTTCCGATTCTCAGAGTTTTCTATTGTTTTTGTGAAGATGATGTATCCCCACAAACGACGCCAACTATTGGAACCGATCTTAACACAACGAGTACTTCCAACAATCGAAAATTAGTGGTTAAACTTCAAAATCGTAATTCAAAATTTTGATATATAATAAATATAATAAAAATATATGGTAAATATATTGAAAATAAACCCTCTATATATAAACGTTATATATATTATGTATATAAAAATTATATTTCATAAAGCTTATATGATAAATATATATCCACTAATTATATGGCCTTTCATGTAGAGTAAATATTAAAAATATATGCTAAGTATATTTAAATTCAACTCTTACTAAAAAAAATTTACATTTTGTATTTTAAAATATGTTCCATGAAGCTTATATGATAAAATTATGTTCATAAATTATATAACTTTAGATATATGAGAAATACATTAAAAATATATGCTAAAATATCCTATTATAAATATACGATTATAAATGAATCATCACATAACAGTCTATATAAAAATGTTCAATAATTGTATAACTACAGATATATGATAAATATAAAATATATGCTTAATATATCAGAAATGAGCCATTTCCATACACGTTATTTATGTATATATATATATATTTTTTTTTTTTCATTAGTTATAGATAAAATAAATGTATTAAAGAGTTCTTATATATTTAATAAATAATTTGTCTTATATTATATGGGATATTTTAGAAATACTTTAATTTATAGTAATGGCCCAAATTTTATATCAAAAAAATTATGGATGATTTATGAATTAATTGGGTAATAATATGTGTTATAATTTATTATGGTATTTGCTATAATATCTTACAAATTAAGGTTATATTTTGTAATTTTTTGTAAATGCATCCTTCTTAAATATAATAAATTTATAGTAACGGCACAAATTTTATATCTAAAAAATTATGGATGATCCATTAATAAATTAGGTAATAATATGTGTTATAATTTTGTTATGGTATTTGCTATAATATCTTACAAACTAAGATTATATTTTGTAATTTTTTGTAAATGCATCCTCCTTTAATATAGTAACTAGGATTATACCCGCATTATAACGCGGGATTTAATTATGTTTTTAAACTTTTTTGTTTAAGTTGTAAGACACGTGTTAATATTTTGGAATATTGTTTTTGAGATGTTGATTAAAACACGGTAACCCAAACCAAAATTTATTCGTATTAAAGGAACCGAACCCGACAAAATACTCAAATAAGTCCTAAATCTATATATCCAAAACACCAAACCCGAATTTGAACCCGAAGTACAATCAAATCAATAACCAAATTTTAACTTTCTAGACTTTTTTATTATTATTGTTTTTATTTTAAAAATTTTATAAAAAAATACATCTAAATGCGGACTTGATCTATATCGAACCGAATCATATCAAAAAAATAAAAAATATCTGAGTAAGTCTTAAATCAAAAGAACCAAAATACCGAATTAGAGGAACCAAATCCAAAAAATACCGCAAATGGCTCTTAAATCTATGACCCAGAAAACTGAGTCCAAACCCAAACCTGAAACGAATCAAGAATCGAATTTGTAACCGATATATTTTTATTATTTTGTTTTTCTTTTTGTTTTTTGATTTTTCTATTTTATATTTATTAGTTTAAATTTTTATATATAAATTTGTAACAAAATTCATCTTAGTCCTATTTTTAAAGGTTGTTAAAAACTATATATTAATTTTATAATGGTCAAAAATGAAAATTTCTTCCGCTTTAATATATGAGATAGATAGCTTTAATTCCTAAAATTTTTGTTTATATATAATAAATTTATTTATCTAAAAATATGTATTCTTACTATTTTTGTATTTTTCACTGTTTAAAATTTAAAAATAATGTTTAAAAACATCTACTTATTATGTCTTAAGATGTTATTAGATAAATCAAATGTTATTAACAATTGGTTTTTTGTACTTTTTAATTTATGTATATGTAATAATATAAGTTAGAAATGTAATGTTTTCCATCTAAAAGTTAACAATATTTCAGAAAATTTTACTTATTTTCATTTGTTCTTTTCATGTGTTTTCAAGGTAATAATTTGTTTATAAAAGACATTTTTGTTTATCATGTTTATTCATTTATAAATTTATTTTTGAAAATGTATGCATTAATTATATCCTAAATTTTAGGTATTTTAAAAAATCAACAATGATTTGCATTATTTAATAATATAAATTAAAATATTATAAAATATTAAAATTTTGGAAGAATTGCAAAAATGCACATAAAAGGAAAACATTTTCATCACTGCTCTCATTTTTGGATATTTTCAAAAAATACCCCTCATTATGGAAAATGACCAAAATACCCTTATATTATTATTTTTTATATATTTTATAAACTTTTTTCCCGCCAAAAAAAAAAATTTCCATCCAATTTTATTTCCGCTTTACGAAAAAAATCTCCCGCCAAAAAAATTTATAAGAGAGTTTATAAAAAATTTATAAGAGAGCTTATAAAATTTATAAGGCTTAATAAGAGAGCTTATAAAATTTATAAGGATTTATAAGAGAGCTTATAAAATTTATAAGGCTTTATGTTAGAGCTTATATAATTTATAAGGTTTTATAAGATATCTTATAAAATTTATAAGGTGTTAGAAAAAATTTATAAGGTGCTTATAAAAATTTATAAGGTATTTACAAAAATTTATAAGAGAGCTTATAAAAATTTATAAGGTGTTTATAAAAAATTTATAAGGTGTTTATCAAAATTTATAAGGTTTTATAAGTGAGTTTATAAAATTTATAAGGTTTTTATTAAAATTTATAAGACATTTAAAAAATTTATAAGATATTTATAAAAATTTTGTTAAGATTTATAATCACACTTATATAAAAAAGTTTAGCGGGAATTTTGTTTTTTTGGTGGAAATTTTTTTTTTCTGTAACTTTTTTTCTGAAATTCTTTAAAAAAAATGTTTTGACGGAAAAAAAATTTTTTTGGCAGGAAATATTTTTATTTTTTGGGTAAACTTTATAATAATTCTTTTAAAGATATTTTTATTATTTTTGTATTAATGAGGTGCACAAAAGATATTTTTGAAAAAGGGTTTTTGGGCTTTCTCAAAATTTCTGGAAAATTTAAATTCATAATGACTTAAACTACAAATTCTGCGCCGCAAAGCGGTTTCTGGTTTATATAAGATGAAAATGGGCTTTGATTGGGCTTAAGCCTGAAATCACATTAATACCCAAGGTAGTTTATTTACCGTAAAGAAAGATGTTGTCTCTTCTTCTCTTCAACACGCGCGCAAAGATAGATAATGAGAGTTTCGCCGGCGACAATATTCTCAGTCTCTTTGACAATTCCACCACCTCTTGCTTCCACCAAAACTTGTTTCTCCGGCCAATTTCGATTCAAAAATTATGTTTTGGATAGTCACAGTTTCTCGCGACCAGGACGTCTCGTCTCAGAGAAATTTAGTAGAAGATGGACCTTCTGCTGCAAATGCCGAAACAGAAAACAAAAGGCTTACGAGAATTCCGATGAGGGAGGAGAAGATTTCATTGTGGTGAACTTCTATCGGTTTGTATCAATTGGGGATCCCCAAGCTGAGATTGCGAAGCACCTCACTTTCTTAAGGGTCCGTCCTTTTTTGGAACGATTACAAGTAGTTCGAAATTTGTTGGATAAAATAACCCAAATTTATAGAGTTTGTTTCTTAACTTTTTGGTTGCGAGCATTTTTTTGGTTCGTTCGTGTGAATCCTTTCGTATGGTTTATCGTATTTCAGGATTTGAATATACGAGGTCGGATATATCTCAATGAACAAGGAATCAACGCGCAGGTACTCTTATCATTTTGCAATCACACATTTAGCTTTGAATTATTCATTGAACTATGAGGATGCGTGTATATCAATTTAGGACAAATCTTGCGTCTTTACTTCTGTAAGTCTTGTTTTCTGCAGTACAGTGGGCCATCTAAAGATGCTCTTGCATATGTTCGGTGGTTGAAAGAAGATGATAGATTCTTGGATTTGCTTGTCCAGATGTCTCCTGCTCTTAGTGGGCATGCATTCCCTAAGTTGAAGCTACAGAACAAACCCTCCTTAGTGCAGGCAAGCTACATCGCATGACACAACATTGTGTTGGAATCAAAAATTTATGTTTCACATATGAAATTTGTATTACTTATAATGCATGATTATGCAATGCCTTGAACTACAATGTTAAGATTTGTTTAACATTAGTCGCCTTTCATGTTTTCGTGTAGTATGAGGGAGGAATTTCACACCTTCCTCTTCTCGATCCACCTATGCGAGCAAAACCCTTAGAACCATCTGAATGGAAAAAGAAACTGAAAGATTTAACGGATGATGACAAAGCACCTTCAAGAAGTGTTGGAAGATGCATATTATTGGACGTCAGAAATGGTAGTTCTTTTTCCTTTCCATCTGTCTGTAGTAGCAAGTCTGTCTTGATTTGTTATTATCTAGTATCGATGTACAAGATTGTTCGTTCTTTTCTGATTGTTGTGTTGTGGTTTTCCACTATTTACTGTGGTGCAGATGCGTAATTGTTCATCACTCTTAAAGGACTTCATATTTTATTCTAGTTAAACCTACGTATATTTGAAGTTGATAGACATTTAATTTGAACAGGTTATGAGTGGGATATTGGTCATTTTCGCGGGGCACGTAGACCTGAAGTTGATTGCTTTCGAAACACTTCTTTTGGGCTATCTGATGATGATAAGGTACAATCATTGGTACTCTGTGGCTAGCTGAAAAGTTCTTATTTACTACCTGTTGATTAAGATACAATGATCAGACTGTCTCTTCTTAGTAAACTACCAAATGTCAAGATATCCAACAGTGAGTAATTTGACTATGCTTCTAAAATACAGGAAGCTCCTTCAGACCCTTTGATAAATGTTGACAAAGAAAATACAGATATACTTATGTACTGTACTGGAGGTATACGTTGTGATGTTTATTCAACAGTGTTGAGGTAGCACAATGGCTTCTACTCCTTCATTCTCATACTAGCATCTCCATATTTCCCAAATAACTATCTTGTGAGAAGTCAATTTTCTTTTCAGACAGCGAGGTTTTAAGAATCTGTATACGCTGAAAGGTGGAGTTTCTCATTATCTTGAAGAAGAGGGCACAGCTGAGTGGGTTGGAAATCTCTTTGTGTTTGACTCTCGTCTCTCTCTTCCACCTGCTGCTTACAATAACAACGCCGTGAATGAAGCCAGAAGAATTCCACGAATGCCCATGGATACAAGTTTTGCAAGATGCTATATATGTGATTCACAAGTTCAGGAACTAAGACATCGGAACTGTGCCAACCTTGACTGCAATCGGCTTTTTTTGTGAGTGCACTATGGCTATAACTTGCAAAAGTTTGATTTGATGAACGACAACTGGTAATTTGCCATTGATTACCTTTATCTTCGGTTCAGATGCTGTGCAGAATGTGTTGAAGACTTAACGGGATGTTGCTGTTCCAACTGTGTTGCTGCTCCCAGACTTAGACCTGTCTTGCATGGGTTAAAGCGATATAAAAAATGGCATATATATCGTGATTCATAAGTACAAATTGCGGACATTGATCTGATCTTGAAAGATTTTTGGAGGCTAGTTATGCAAGGCACTCATGCTGCGTCACTTTCAGTTATGTTCACTGCATACCACTTGTGATTCTTCAATGTTTCGTTTGGTCTACCATGCGAAAGTGATCAGATGAGAAACATCACACAACAAGAAGAATACTGAATCAAAAGCTTCCAAAGTTAATCAAAAGCGTGTTCCAGGAAGAATTACTAGTCATTCTTTGTGCTTCTTTTGGTGTGAAACTTGTCAGAAATCAATTTTTATATCAGCATGTACATACAAAGCTTTTCAACAATTAACAACTTAATGTATCTGCTGTAGTTGCGGCACAATGCAAACTGTGACGCAACACGATGTGCTTGCTACTAGCAGAGTAAAAAATAAAAGTAGTAGTAATTATTTCAGACAAATCCGTGGTTTTTATATTACTATAAGTAACACACTCAACTTTCGCTGTTCTCACATTACATTGGAGATTGGATATTGCAGGCCTAGTGAAATATGGTGGCTTTGCTGTGATCAACTTTCTTCAAGTGTCATCAACACTGGACAAGCTCAAACTCTACCATCTGCGACCGCCATCCGTTCGTGTAGCAATATAATTTCTCAGAGAAGGTGACTGGGTAAGACCATCTGGTGCAACTGTGGTGTTCTGAGTTCCATTCTTCTGTTTCATCTTTCTGCGTGCTATGTAGCCTCTGACCCAAGGAGTTACATCCTCGTTGGTCTTAATCATGATGAAAAAGATGATGCGGTAGACGATAATCATGCTAAGAATAACACTCAGATTAATCCATTTTGATCTATGCAAGTCGATCTGGAAGACGTTCTCCAGAACATATTCACCAGGTATCTTGAAAGCACTCCCCTGGCTGTCAAAGTTCAAGCCTCTCAGATCATTTTGGTATTGACCCTGTAGGACAAGCGAAATAAACTAATATTAGCTCTCTGCAATTATGATCACATGATGATGAGCTCATATGAAATGCATCTTGTTTCTACAATATTACTTGTAGAGCCCAGAAGTGGAAGCTGATGTAAGACATCGGATAACGCCAGAAAGGTTTCGGGATATCATTTGGAAGCCTGAAGAATCCAGAAACCAGCATGAAGATCCCCTGAAACAAAAGTACAGACGATCAGATTTAGGAAAAACTTCTTCTCTGCTTTAAAAAAGTGGAAAAGAATCAATAAGAGTTTATGATGAAAGTATGAGGGAAAGAACCTGGATTCCTGCTCCAATGATAATACCCATGAGAAAGTTGGGAACAATACTAGCTATCGCCATCATTAAGCTCTCCACAACGGTGACACTTGCATAGAGGCAAAGTACAAAGAAGAGGTAGTGAGTGAATCCTGGATGCAGACCCACCATGAAGTAACAGATGGTCCCGGAGATGAAAGTTATCACGATCAGGAACGGCGTCGCGGATAATGTGTTGGCTATCACAAACGCAGCCACTCCATAGTGGCCATTTAGTCTCTCCCTTTGGAACACCTGTACCATCAGATACAGTTTAACAAAACCGCTTGATTCATCTGTTTGGGTAAGAAAACTACAGGAGGGGTTAATTAACCTTCATGTCTTCAACAAACGAAGGAAATCCACCAATTGACATGAATGTTACAAAGCCAAAGACGAAAGACGCACATGAACCACGTGCCTGATTTCACGAAAGGACGGACATGGTGAGAGGTAAGACAAAAACTTCAGTTCGAGGTCGACTTTTAGTTACCCTCCAGTAGATAATATAAGTAATTACCAGAATGGCGCTGTAGCTAGTCCCAACGTTGAAATAGATGGTTCCAATGCAGACAGTGACCAAGATGTAAATAAGAAGTCTGAGCCAATAATATCCGAAGTCCCTTGACATGTTGATGAAGGATCGCTTTGTTAAAGTGTAGGTCTGAAGTAGGAAACTAGCCTGGCTGCCTCCAGAGTCAAGAATAGTCCCTTTCTGTAAACAAAGAAGCGTGGGATTGAGTTAAAAGAGATGAGCGACTCATCCTACTACTTAACAAAAAGCTCGTGAATACTTACAAATTGGGATATCTCCTCAACCTTAGCCTTTGCTGCAAAGTAGTAGTCAGAAGTGTGGTAATAGTCAACCAAGACTCTAATAGCTTCGGTTGTGGTAATCTTCTCCAGCGGATCGTCACTTGCTTCAAACTGCAAAGTAGAGCATCAAGTCCATCAGAAATTGAGACTTGCATAAAATCGAAATCAGTTAGAAGGAAAGGTTTATCAGTACCCTTAGCTTCATAGAACCTTTCAAAGTGGCTCTAACTTTATCAAAGTCTGAGTTAATACATCTCAGGAAATGATCAGAAGGGTTCCTTAAAGCAGGACATGGAAACCCAGCTTGTGCGAAGAACTGCATAGGAAAGCAAAAACACAGTTTAGTTTTCAAGATTTGCACCTCCCGCTATCAATCGCATTTCTTCTTTCAGTAAACAAATATGTTTTCGTTTCGGCTTGTTGCTTACCTCATATGCTTCTGAAGCTTGACCAAAGTAAACAGTTTTGCCTCCAGAAAGCAGATACAACCGGTCAAACAATTCGAAAACCTCACTACTCGGTTGATGGATGGATGCAATCACCGTCCTTCCATCTCGTGATAGCGCACGTAATGTCTGAGTTACAAAGAAGGCAGAAGCACTACACAAAGAAAAACCATATCAAAAGCTTCATCAGGTTTACATAATCATAAAATTGAAGCTATCTCATAAACACTTTACCTATCAAGACCACTTGTCGGCTCATCGAGAAAAAGTAAACGAGGTCTCATGAGAATCTCAAGAGCAATACTAACTCTTCTCTTCTCACCGCCACTAATTCCACGCAAATGCCAATTTCCTATAACAGTATCTGCACAATCCTGAAGACCCATTTCTATAATCGTCCTCTCCACTAGGGCACGCTTCTCCGACCGTAACATCTTGTCCGGAAGACGAACTCTCGCTGAATACCAAATCGTCTCTCTCACAGTTAGCGTACCAATCAAGTTATCGTCTTGTGTCACATATGCCTGTAAATAATCATTAAAAACAAACAACATGAGCAAGAGAGAAAAAACAAAAGCACAAGAAAGATAATTCCTTTGTTTTTTTGTTCTGTCTTTTCCAACATCCAGAAACATTCTTTCACTTCGTACGAAAGACAAAATGTAAGCTTTTAACTGAACCTATGCGCACATAAGCATGTCAACTTTTAGAAAAAAACATTGAAAGATTTTCGTTGATATGAAATACTAACAGCTGTTCCAAAGGAGAGTTTGGTTTTGCGGCCGTTAAGAAGAACGGTGCCGGAGAGGAAAGCGTTAGCAGCGAGGCGGCTAGCGAGAGCATCGAGCATGGTTGATTTTCCGGAGCCAGAAGGTCCCATAAGAGCCGTGAGAGATCCAGGTTCGGCGTAACCAGTAAGACCTTCTAGAACATTCTGAGTCTCGCCATCTCCCATAGTGACCGTCACCGTCAGATCTTGCCACGTAAGCCTGGCCGACACATCTCCGACGAACTCCGTTGGAGCTTTCTCTCTCCATATAGTTTCACTTAATGGACTTAGCCCACCTACCGGATAATTCCCTCCGCCGCTTGAAACAGGTACGGTGGTTTGTTGTCTGCTTGCTTCTATCTCCATATCTCTTAGGAAATGGAAAAAAGAAAAAAGGTTTGTCGAGGAAATGGAAAAAGTGTGAAAGTTTTAAGATTGAGAAAAGAAGATTATAGAATGAAATATAAGAAGAAGAAAATCAGGAGAAAAGAGTGAAGTGAAAGAGAGTCATGATAGTTTTGCATGAACAACAAACTTGGACTCGTTTCTATTCTCATGAACTTGGATGACTGAAACAGAACAAACACTTTCTTCTTCTTCTTCTTGTTATGATAATGAGTTATAATATATATTTTTATTTATTAATTGTTTGTGAAACAATTTCTTGATTCGAACAAGAAACGAGATAGTTATGAAGACAGCAAAGAGATGGTTGGGAGAAGAATTTAATGAAAATTAAGTAGCAAGTGGGGTCCACTTTTTATTATGTGCTCAATTTTCATTTAATGTAGTCTGGTTAGTCGATAGATGGTTGCATTTACTCATCAATAGACCGGTCACACAGATACATGACCACCATTATTGGTGGTCTCTAAAAATATTAATAAAAGTAATAAAATATGAAGAAAGAGAAAGAAATAGTCTCTTATTTAAGAAACTCAAAGATGAATTTCTTGACACGTGTTAACACGTGATTAGAAAATCTTTTTAAAAAAAATAAAAATAAAAAAATATTAATATTATAATTGTATAAGGATTTCTTAGAAGAAACCCTTGATAATGTTGCTCTAATTATCGATTTTATTTTTCCCCTGGAATTAGTTACATTAATAAAACATAGTAAAGCTTTAAGGTAAAAAAACCATTACAAAATTAACTTAGCAAACGGAAGAAGAATTAAAAACAAGATGAAAACCTAATAGCGCAGCGGAGAATTGATATAAATCAAACAAAAGGAAAATGTTATTCAAACATTAGAAATGATAGACTGTGATCGCATAACAACAGATATTGTGATTTCTTTTATGGTTAGGTTGTGATGATTCTTGTCCATGATGTTTAAGCTTTTGTGACGGACGCACCCAAGAAAAAGCACCATCATCATTACCTTTTCCTTGATGCTCTTGTTCATGATAAGTCATTGCGGTATTAACACTATTATCGAAAAATCCATGCATCGTTTGGTCTTCATTGTATTGCGGTTGATGTACAAACCGAGTAAACCTGTTAAAATTCCCAGGATCATGAAGTTGAACTACCGACGTGGGAGAGCGCAATTCATGATGAGCATTTGGGGGTGCATCCGGAACTCTCGGAGAAAGAGATTGTTGATAAGAATAGGAGACTAAGCTTTTTCGTTGCTTGGTTGTCATCCACGCCTAGAGCCATTGGAGCCATGTTGTCATCATAGATGGGATGCCCAAACGGACAATATGCAGAGTTATGCGTGAGACATTGGCAGTAGAAACAAAGCCTTGAGAGGTTCTCATAGTGGAACTTGGCGAGAATAATATCTCTCAAATGAAAGCGAACCCACCAGTAAAATCTGACACGGTATCGGATGTTGTAGCACAACTTAACACGAACATAGACTAAGTGTGTGAGCGAATGGCCCTGGAATTCTACCGCAAGTACCTACCCAATGTTTCTCCAATGATGTAGGCAGTTTTATCGGACATGAATTGAAGTGCACGAGATATGGCCCTCCATAGGAAAATTTTTATTTTTTGAGGGACGTTTAGTTTTCATATTTCCTTTTTGACATCGTTTGTACAACCATCTCTATTTGGATGATCCTGTTGTTTGTGATTTAATTTTCTAAGCAACCAATAGACACTTTTGACTGAATAAACTCCATTCCTGTTATAACTACAAATACAAGAATCGGGTAACATGATATTTGGTGGTTGTTTTTGAATTCTCAAAATGTCCAAAGAGTGAAATACATCTCTGAGTTTCTCTGAATTCCAGTCGTTGTTATCAATAAGGTAAGATACTTTGAGAAGAGTATCAATAGTGAGTTGTATTCCTACAGGAGGTCTTGGTTTGTCCTGAAATATCCATTTTCCCAACCATACAAACGTATCCCTCCTGTTCCCAATATGGCGTTGTAAACCCTGATGTAGTAAATCTCGACCATGTAATATATTCATTTAAGAGGTATGAGCCATGATAATAGTTTGCCTTATAATTCTTTTCAAGAATTGATCCTCGTTTGCGTAGTAAATTCCATGCTTATTCGCAAGCAAAGCTTTACTGAAGTCTTCTATGTCCCTAAAGCCTAGACTACCGTTTCCTTTACTTGAACAAATATCTCTCCATACAACCCAGGGTATTTTTTTTCCTTGAGTAGTATTCAACCAGAATTGACTCATAGTTATTTTTGAGCAAGTGTGCTTGGAAAGTCTAAAACAAGACATGACATATATTGGAAATGATGTGGCAACAGATTTAAGAAATACTTCCTTACCTCCCAGAGAAAGGGTCCTATTATACCATTCTAGTGTGGTTGATTGTAGCTTATAAGAGATAAATCGAAATATTTCATGTTTTGAACCTCTAAAAAATTCCGACAAACCCAAGTACTTCCCACAACCTCCAGTAGAGAATATGGTAAGTATGTTTTTAATACATGCAACTAGATTCTCCGAGACATGCGGACCCATTGTGACAAATGATTTGTTAAAGTTTATCTGTTGGCCAGAGGCGTTTTCATACAATGATAAACAATTACGGAGAGTCGAACTTTCCTCGGAGGTTGCTTTATAAATAAAAAGGTTGTCGTCTGCAAAGAGCAATTTCTGAATTGACGGTGCTCAAGCATGTAATATAATACCTGATAAGTCCCAGCTTCCTTAGCCTGTCGCTTAGTATGTACCAAACAGTTAGCACATATAATAAAAAAGAAGGGAGAAAGAGGGTCACCCTGGCAAATCCCACATTGCAATAATATAAGGCCATGAGGGAAGCCATTAATCAATACAGAGTATGTGACAGATGATACGCAGAACATGACAAGCTGTATTCATTTGGTGCTGAATCCAAGTTTAAGTAATATCTTTTCCAAATAATGCCATTCAATTTTGTCGTAAGATTTGAACATATCCGTTTTAACGGCCGTTCGAATTGAATGTAATATCTCATGAACGATTAAAATATTGTCAATAATATATCAACTAGAAACAAATGCATCCTGAGTTTCTGATATCAGCTTGTGCAATAACGGTTGAAAGCGAGCGACCGAAATCTTTGCCACAATCTTGTATAGTAGGAACATAAATTGATTGGTCTATATTATGTCATGGTCTTTGGAGATTTTCCTTTTAGGATTAAGCAAATGTGTGTGTAATTCCATTCTTTTGTAAATCGGCTTTGTATTAAGACATCTCGAACTTCCTTGATTATGTTGTCGCCAATGGTATTCTAAATTGTTTGGTAAAAAAGCGTTGTCATACCATCTGGTATTGGGGCACTGTTTCTATTAATGCTAAATATTGATTTTAGAAGCGGTTGGAACACAAACTAGTCTCACATTTTCCTATCTTGATAATCTGGGCTGAATACCATGCAAGCATTTGTCTATTCTCATTGGGTTGGTTGTAGTGAAGAGTTGTTGAAAGTATCAGGTTGCAATGTTTCCCTTTGAGCCCTCAGTAAACTATATGTTTCCAATCTCATCTGTTAAATAAAGAATCTTGTTTTGTAGTCGCTGTTGTTTAACAGAATTGTGAAAGAAAGCCGTGTTTTGGTCACCAACTTGTAACCATTTAATCCTGCTTTTTTGCTTCCATAAGACATCTTCTTCTTTGAAGCTCTCCTCTAAATTTCTTTATAGTTCTCTCATCGTTTCCAAGTTAGGATAACGTTTAGAGATTCGAGATCCAACTGAGTCTGTAAGTCATGTATATGAGACGAGAGTTCTGCTAAGTTTGTTTTTTCAGCTTGAAATAGTTTGTCGACATATAGTAATGCATTCGTAAAGAGTGGATTGTTCTTCTTGGATTGACTTTGTGCAACATCGAGTAACCAACTGTTGGAATTCCTTTTTGTGAATCCATCTTTTATAAAAATAAAAGCGACCTTGGTGGTGAAATGTTTCCCGTATTAAAGTTGTAATAAGTGGTCGGTGATCAAATCCCATACACGACTATATGTTGTTGTTGATCGTGGAAAGATAGTAAGGAAGTCATTATTTCCAAAATTTCTATCAAGACGGCATTGTATCAAGCTTTGATCTCTCATGCCAGCCCACGAATAATGATTCCCAAATCTTGGTATCTGTCATAGTTGACATTCTTGTATCATATTACAAAAATCTCCACAAGATGCAAGACTGCGATGGGGACCTCCCAACTTATCTGATTGACTTGTAATCTAATTGAAATCCCCAATAAGATACCAAGGAAAGAGATGTTGTTGTGCTATCTGTATAAGTTGAGTCCATACATCATTCTGGAGGTGACTTCGTGGCTCCCCATAGACGAAGGTCATGTATATTGTTGTAGAGCCGATCCGTATAGATATGTTAATTAAGTTTTTATTCTGTGATAGAACTGTAAGTTGTGATGATTTCCGAGAAAGACACAAACCACCACTTAATCCTTCAAGATTAACAATTGTTGAATGATCATAACCCATCTATTGTTGGTGATGAGGGCATCAAGCCAATAGAACCAAACAGACCTATGACTAGAGC